>JAEIHY010017267.1:0-35586 GCA_018904565.1 Drosophila tsacasi | reverse complement strand
TTGATGTTTTTTGAATACATTCCAATAAAAAAAAAATTTATTTAACGACTTTTAAAAAATTGGTTTTGGCCACATAAGGTGGTCATTGGCCCCATAGTGCGATGGAGTGTGAAGTAAATAATACTCTTGTGTGCGTATCTATCGCTGGTCCGCAGAGAACGGATGTATCTTAGCGATTGCTCGCTTTTTTTTTATTAGATTACCTTTCAGTCGGTGTGCGACGGTGAAAGTACCCAAGTATACGGGTATCTGCTGAGATACATCAAACGATGCGGCACCGCGATATATTTTACATATTCGAAGACAGATCCAGATGCTAATCCGTAGGCAGCAATAGCGTTTCTTCACCTTAAATCGCCTGAGTATCCCCCGCAAGGGACTCATCATAAATTAACTATTCATCCTCTCCAGGCCCTATTGTTCTCCCGCCCCACTCCGAACGAAAACCGTTCAGAAAAATGGTTACAACCATTCAGTTATGACCAACTTTGTGTCTAAGGCCGCATGTAAGCACGTACATTTTTCTGGCTTTCGTTTTCGCCACCGGATCTTTTACATAAATGTGGGGTTTGCAATGCAATGTTTTACCTTTGCATAATGTCGCGTTGATTGCTCCACGTTATACGTACAACTGCGACGGAATAGCATGTTCGCTCTCCGTCCGACACAGACAAAGTTTTCGCAGTCAGTTTTCGATTTGGCACAGTCCCCGTTCCCGCGCCGGGCGGTTTTGCATATTCAAATTGTGCCGGGCGACATTCGCAAATGCGTGGCACCTACAGAGAGAGACCCACAAAAAATACAAACACGTTACCCGAACTTTTGGCGCTGTCGACGAACGTGAGGTCAGAGGGCGGCGTAAGCCAGCACGCGCCCCTAGATAAGCGCCGGCTCTGATGGATCGTGGCTTCAGTTTCAGTTTCGGTTTCAGCGCGATTTGCCACTGCAATGTGCTATGTGCTATGTGCTCGCTTCAGCCCGTCTCGAATTCGTGCAACCGCGCGGCGTCGAGTCGCGGAGCCAACTGAACAGAAACTGGAGTTGAAGCCCGCCAACTGACGGCACCGCGGCTGTGAATCACTGGAGCCGGCAGAGGCTCTTTGTGCAACTCAGCGACTGTTGCAAGTTGCTGGAGTGTGGCCGGCAGCAACATTAGCAGCGACATGGGCCTTTTGTGGTTCTGTAGGCTGAATGACTCTGGCTCCCAGAGCTTTGAGTCCAAACTTTGTATTATAACAAACATCTGAGGGATCGGGCAAACAACAATTTGTGTGTAATCTGGCACATGATGCAGATATTTAAGATGTGCAGTTGGTATTTTCGATATATTCGTCCCATTAAAGGAGCAGAAAAAATCAGAATCGTTTGTAATTTAAACGCTTGGAGTAAATCATTAATGTAGTTGCTGCTGAAAGCTTTCCTCGTCGCATTTCGGACGCCCTGTCAGCCTTTGCTGTCGTTTGATGCTTGCAATTAATCCGCGCTCAGGCTCCGGGTTTCACAGTCAGCAGCAATTCATGGCCATGTCCACGTCCGTGCGCGTGTCCGTATCCATAACCATGGCGGTGGCGATAGGGCCAATGAAATACGAGCCCTGCACCTACACAGTACACCGTACACCATTGTTGCTGGCCAAATGTCCGTCATCCCACGACCATGTCGACTTTTTGTTCGCTGCTGCGCTTGAAAAACTTTTTACGCACATATGAGCACGCTTCCGCCCGATGCAGCTGGTGCTGCTGTTGCCGCTGCTGCTGCTGCAACAACTGCTGCAGTTTGTCTCGCACAGCAGGCCAATCCGGCTGGGCAAACAAGGATGTGGACTTAACTTTCGGCGATGCCCGTACGAATGACTAGCTTTGAGGATGCTCGTGCTAATGGAATTTCGGATGAGCTGACGGAGCTGGATGGGAATTGAAAGTTTCCAACTAAAACCCCCGAAAAGTTGTGGCTTTAAATAGCCGCCGAGATACCTCATTGTTCGGGTTGAACAACCTTGACACTTTTATTTCAGTTTTCGGTTTGCACTTGTTGTTTTGCCCATCAGCCGCATTTGTTTCTGGTGCGGCTATTAATTAAATTTATTTCGCCCTCCTACGGTGAAGGTAAAGAGCGAAGTTCCAGACCAAGTCAATGACTGCTCACAATGCCCACTAGGCGAGCGGTTCGCGTAGCGTGTATCTGCTGGGTACATCGCCAGGGGCCACGTACCTATATCATCCGCAAGTGCTATTTATTTGCTCTCATCGATTCGGGCAGGTGTCTAAATAAATCACGCCCTGCGAGTCCGCTTGTTTGCCCCATTAATTATGCCCATAACTGATGACCCAAGTTGTTAATTGGAATAACTGTATTTGTTTGTGGTTCTTAGCCAGCTAATGAGTGCATCAAAAAAGCAATTGGCTGTTGGGCTAGTGATATGGACGATATAGTTATTTTTATCGCATTAAATTGTATGCTCATACTCGCATAACCGTTAGAATCGCACTCATTATGTCGCAGCTTTTCCACGCCCGCGGCTTTCCCACTTGCCTCGATTTCCACGCGTTGCATGCGGCAATGGCGTTAGATAAACATTTCCCTACCTGCATAATTAAAAAGTTCTTGTAATTATATTAATGCAAGCGGGGATGAAAACATTTTTGTCCCATATGCAGCGCAGTAAGCTGAGCGAATTTCTCCCTTTTTTTAAATTCTTAAATTTCCGCAAGTGGAGACAACGGCGGGAATATTTGATGGCTTGGAATTTCAGACATGTTTCTCGTTTTTCTCTCTTATGATGGCCCGGAGCAAAGCTTTTGTCCGCATAATACTGCATCCAAAAGTATGCAAAATGCAGAGGAGGAGGAATTTTACTCAGAAATAAAATAGTTTTTCCTTTAATCCCTCAATCGAACAGTAAATGGAGAAAGTTTCTGAGGCGGAGAACGTGTTTATCTTAAAACTTTTACTTACTGCAAACAAAAGCTACCTTATTTTCATACTCACTCTGACACTGCCAATAATTGTTGATAATGCATTTCGTAATTTCTAACTTATTTGAGTCAGTTAGTGATTAGAAAAGTAGTAATATTCAAAGGTTTATATTTGTTTATACTTAATGTTGCTGATAGCAACAGCTTGAGTACTAAAGATAATTCGCACAGTCGTTATCAAACATATGTACTGGCGAGACAGTCCAGAATTCCTAGCTTCTTCGGTGTTTATCTTCCACTTGGAAAATAGTCGAGTTGAAATCTATGATACGGGAGCATTATCTCATCGCTTCGAGGCGACATTGAACTCTGTCGGCAACTCCTCAACGAGGCTTTGTCATTATTTGTTGTTAAAAACACACTGTTTAATCAGCTAGAGAGACCACAATTAGCCAACTCGTGTTGCATGCTTCACCGCCATATTTTAATTTGGGGTATCCACTGCCACGGTTGAGCAACCCAACGAGTGTGGTATGTGGTATGCAAAGCATTAGGGCGTCTGGGAGTATTAATTAATTTACCTCAGCCAAAGTACGGAGGAGAGTCAATGACTTCAAGCTATGATGACTCGCAAGCTGGCGATCCGAGTCGCATGTTGCCACAGTTTATGAGCTTGCACATCTGCTTGAAAGTGAAATTAGTGCACAAAACATTAATCATATGAGATTATCGTGATGAGTTCGTAATTTCCTTATGTAAAGATGTATAATTCAATGATGAATCCAACGATAGACCGATAAATAGAAGCACAATTTAGACCCCTTGCAGTAAACCACAATGAGGCAAGCGAACTACAAGGTCTCTGGATTATTACAAATCCATTGGTAGCGCTTGGGTATGGATTTATATTAACATATTAAGTGTTTTTTCGTTACTTTTATTAAGAATATAAAATAAACAAAACATATTAAAAACAATTTCAATTGATTTTAAATGTATTGGATTTCTTATGACCCCTGAATAGCGAAAAAACCCTTTGGAACTATGGATAATTAATTAATTAATTATGTTATTGTCTTCGAATATATGAGAATAAGAATAATGAAATCAGGTAAACTACATATCCAACATAGATTGTTTATTTTTGGATTAGAAGACAAGTACAGTAAGAGTTTTGTACCCTACACTTTAATTTTAAACTTTGAAGCTAATCAGCAAGCATCTCAATTAAACTTAATTTACTAAACAACCCCTCCCCCACCCTCATATGTGATATTTATAATATCGCTCTGACCTTCAATTACTTAATCTCGGATCTTAATTTTTATTCCTTGGACGTACTGAACGTCTATCTATTTGTATTCACGACCTACTATTTCAATCGTAAGAGTAGCTGACTAAGTGCCATTATCGTATACGCGATCCAAATGTTAAGAAATGATAAGAAATTAAAATTGATTAGAATTTGTATTGATTCTGTTTTGAACGAAATGAAAACAATAGATATGGATACTATATATTGAAAACTCTCTAAGTACTAGACGTACAATACCAAGATCCTTTCCCTTCTTTAGGTCAAATGCAACTTAATTTTTGCAACAACATAAAAATTTATTAAGATCTAAAAAATTTTAACTTCACAATCAATATATTTTTACATGTCAAGTGCGATATACATACATGTTACAAGAATCTCAATAAACACAAAAATCTTCCATAGAAAACAATTATCCTGCTTAACTAAATCTCTGATCAATGGAAATAGTCGAAACCTAGACACGCTCCATCCGCAAGTTGATGCCCCCAATTGTTCCCAATACGAAGGACATGGGATTGTATTTCAGAGGCATCTCAGTCTGGTCGCAGACGGTGAGCTTGAACCGGCTGATAATCTGGGCCAGACCGATGCGAGCCTGCATCTGTCCGAAGCGCATTCCGATGCAGTTCCTGGGACCGTCGCCGAAGGGCAGCCACTCAACTGAGTCGCGGGCGGCCACCTTCTCCGGAGTGAAGCGGTCTGGGTCGAACCGGGTGGGATCCGGGTACAGTTTCTCGTCCCGGTGGAAAGCGCAGGCGGGAATCAGTATCTGAGTGCCCTTCTTTATCACAAACTTTGAATTGCCAGGAACCACATAGTCGTTGAGAGCCTTCCGTTCCAAGTGAGGCACCAGGGTGTACAGCCTAAGAGTCTCTGTAAGGCGATATTAAGGGGGATGAGTCAGAAATTGCTCCCCAGGTGCGAGTAAGTTCAACCAACCTGAGATAACCTGCTCCAGGTAGCGCATGGCCTTTATGGACTCGTAGGTAAGCTGCCCGTCGTGCTCCTCAATGACCGTTTGGATCTCGTTCCTCAGCCTGTCCTGAATGTCCTGGTTCTGGGCCAGCTCATACAGGCAGTAGCTCATGGTGGAGGAGGAGGTCTCGAAGCCGGCTGCGTAGAAGACAAAGACCTGGGCGGCCAGCTCGCCGACGTCCATTCCCTCGATCACCTCGCCGTTGTCCAGGGTGACTCGTCCCTTCTGCTTCAGCTCGATAAGAAGATTCATGAAGTCATTCCTCTTGAAATTCTCCCTCTCCCTTAGAGCAATGGTTTCGTCGACCAGGCGCATGAAAAACTGATGGACGTCCTCTGGGATAATTCGCATCCTTAGCTTTTTGGCCATCTCGGGGAAGCTAAAAACGAACATCGTAAGCAGGGCCCCGTGGCGCAGATCGGTGAAAGTTTTCTGGCCCATGGTGCGGAAGTCGGAGACGCGGGTACGCAGAGTGTTACACTCGATGCCGAAGGCACAAGTGCCGATCACATCGGTGGTAAATCTTGCCATCAAGTCCTTGATCTCCACAACAGATCCGCCCGGCGTCGCTGGCACCTGCTCCAACATCACCTTCGCGAACTCCTCGGAGACCTTGATCACAGTGGGGAACATGAACTTCATCTTGCCGGAGGTGAAGGTGGGAGACAGCTTCTGGCGCATATCCTTCCACTTCTTGCCGTCCAGGTTGAACAGGTGCTGGGTGAGCGGATCGTCCCGCTCGTTGTGGAACTGACCGCGGTCGGCGAAGTTCGAGAAGTCCTTGATCAGGATGTTCTTGACCAACTTGGGATCCACAATAAAGGCTGCCGGCTTGTGCAGAAAGAAGAATCCGACGAAGGGGTTTCCGCTCGTCCGGTACTTATTGTAGTAATCGTACATAATGTCGTGCATGGTTCGGTCCTTTCGGAATCCGATCATGCTGCCGTAGAACGGATGGGGGGTATCGTGGGCCACGCCCTGGCGCTTCCAGTAGCTAAAGTTGCGGTGGAACAGGTACGCCAGCAGCGAGGCGACCGCGATCACCAGGTAAATTAAAACAAACATTCTGAGTTCTCTAAGCCAGTCCCGTTCGTCGCATTCGACCCGCAAATACTCTCTGATTACACTCTACAAGTTTGGAAAGCTTTTATAGGCTCTGCCAGCATTTGACTAGCGTTTGTCAAACATCAGCATGACTCGGCGCATTATCGGTCGGTAGTCAGGATTACTGAGTCGGCGATAACGAAAGCCACTATCCAGAGGGAACACTGCGTAGCCCGGCAGAGTTCCAAAAACACATTATAACAGTGATTCGACCCTCTGCTGGGTGCTCCACTGTACGATCGTGCCCAGATTAAAATATAAAAAAATTCTAGTACGTTTGTTGTTAAACAAACCGGTTGAGGTGGGCTCTCTCTCTGTATATGGTAAATTAGCTAATACGCAGCGAATCTTATCAATGATTCTAGTATGAAAATATTGTGAAGCAACTGAACGGGTACCAAGGAAAGCCAGATAAAGTAGCTACGAATTCAGTTATTAAAGAAGATCAAGATTTTTGAGTGTTTTAATCAGTGTTAAGCTGTTTTACGAGTTTTATTTTGTAAATCTTAACATAGTTAAGGCACTTTAAAAGATATTCATGCTAAAACGATGCCAGAATCAAACCCCAAATTCCTTAACTTAAACCTATCCTATCTGACCTTTGCAGTGACGCCTTCCAACTGCGCTTAAACGAATAAAACGGTGCTGAAATCAATCAACTAAAAAATGACTTCATTTCAGATCGTTTGATAGGTCGTCAGAATATATGTATATAAGGAATATTACCTAAGAATAATCTGTCAGGATTGGGGAAAAACAACGCCATACACTTTTTTTTCACTTAAGTTTTTTTAACTAATTGGAAGCTATCTTGAACTGGTTATCTAGAGAGCCAAAGATTTTTTTAAACATTATCAATATTTGTCTTCATGCGTCTTATTATTAAAAGCTCCTTAACCCTACCATCATTAGGAAGTTTCAAGTTTGCTATAATTTACACTAATAAGGTGCCGCCGAATAAAGTGCTCATCACAATTGTAGTCTAGGTTTTGATAGGGGAAACGAAAGGAGCTGCAGCCAAAAACAAAAGTATAATAACCTGAGTTCTGAGCTCCCCGCCCTCCAACCCTCCAACCCAGTGTGTTCTGTGTGCTCTTAACGCCCTGATTACGTTTACGGCTAACCACATGCCGAGTCGCGGCCCGAAGGGATATAAGCCGACTAGGATGTGCATTTGCCTCGCGTAATCTGGCTTCCTGTCGGCGAAGGGGAATGGGAATGGGAACTGTAACGCGATTACGGCGGATTTCTTTGCTCCGATTGGAGGAGAAGAAAGCGGAAGCGGATGCGCCGCAGGAGGCGATGTTGACCTTGTGCATCACTTATCACAAGTTGCTGGAATTATTGGCGTTGTCTTAGAGCGGGAAGGGTCCTTGTCCGGGAGTGTCCTTGGCTGTCATTGTCTGTTACGGTGAGTGGCTTAAGTGAGTATGTGCAACAGACACTTGCACGGAAACTGTCTCAATTTTTTCCCAGGAGCTGGAGCCGGAGTCTGTACGGCGAAGTGACGTGAACAAGTGAGCTGTGCATTCCGTTTTTTCCACTGTATTCAAGATTGAAGTCCTCCTCGCAGCTTGACCTTGGGAAACTCAACCTCGGCCCACATGTGTCACAGTATTTTATACGGTCGTGGGGCGGGGCATTGAGGGAAACAAAAAGTAACGCGAAACGAGGCGTTCTTGGCATAATGAAGCTCACTAAAAGAAACAAGAGACGCGCTGGAGAGACGGCCAGAAAAAACTAGATTGCCTCCCCTGACTGCACTTATGCGCTAAATAAAAATGCAAATCTAAATGCAGCTAAAGAGCAGAAAAGGGCCCGAAGAAGCCAGCCAAGAAGCGAGCACAAAGAAAACCCCACGTCGCCGTCGCGCACAATGCAGATTCTTCAAGAATGCACTCGAGGGCCCTCTAAGCCGACATCCGACTGCTGCTGCCGCTCAATCTGCCGTGATTGTTGTCTCCGGGGAGACAGCTCGGCTAATTACAGATGCTGCTTCTGCTGCATCTGGGAGATTTCGTGTAAACAGTCGGCTAATTGTTTGCTCTGCCGAGGTGTTGGGCCCCGCAGACAGCTCTTTCAAATGCAAATGCCTCTGCCTCTGGAGCGGGGGACTCCCCCGGATCTCCGCGTTCCGGTTCCCCCGAGTGCTGGGAGTGCGTGTGCCTTGAATAAATTAGTTTTATTTGTGTCTGGATGTCGGGCAATCTAAACAAATCGTGGGCCAGAGACGGGCTTGTGCATTTCCTGTAAGGCGACAAAACGATTTTGCGTCTGTACATTATGTAAATCGCAATAAGAAGCTGATAGACACTGTGAGAAAACATGGTACAAGTACTATGAATTGCATTTCCTAGTTTGAGTCATCTTTCTAAGGTTCTTAAAACCCCTAGTGGTTTTTGGAGCATCCTATATTTATATAAGCAAGAGTTCCCATCCCCTAAACTCTGAGTGTATATAAAAAGGGATTGAAGCAAAGTTGAAAAGTTAAGGGAGCGGGGAAATCTGGTAGAGGAATACACATCCAAC
Source organism: Drosophila tsacasi (assembly GCA_018904565.1). Taxonomy (NCBI): domain Eukaryota; kingdom Metazoa; phylum Arthropoda; class Insecta; order Diptera; family Drosophilidae; genus Drosophila; species Drosophila tsacasi. The sequence continues at coordinate 26,744 of JAEIHY010017267.1, read as the reverse complement.
ATGTGAGAGAATATTTCCCCCAGCTTCCTGCTCTGGGACCCTTCTCTATAATCGTCATAACACCGATGATAACATTATAATAAGCCGCTCGTGTGGGGGCTCCCACTCGGAAGATCTTCTTACTGCAATTAAAGCCGCCCGAGGGAGCTGGAATAATTAGCTGCCAGAATTCTGTTCCGTCACAGGATGACAATTGCGATTCCTCTGGCGGGATTTTTCAATCACAATCAGTCGCTGGCAGCAGCAGCAGGATGATGGCTGATTGAATTCCTGGCCTGACATTTTCGAGCCGTGATTGTGTGTGGCAGCTGCCGCCCTTCAGATATATGGATTCGAGGCTGATTGTGTGCCAAGGGTTTTTGTCTCAGAGTCTCAGAGTCTTCGACGGAAGCCATAAAAAGCGCTCTGGCGGGATGCACCGACAAGTGCTGGGTCAATGTGTCAAAAGAAAGAAAAAGTGCGCCGAGGATGACAGAAATTGTCACTCCGCTCGGTGCGAATCTTTGATTTATGTTGTTGCAGCAGCAGCCGCATCTGGGGCAGCAACTGGAGCGGATCGCCAGAAGCTGTCAGAGCGAGTCTTACTTTTACGAGAGGCGATAAAGCGCTCGCTGGCAAATGCCGCCAGTATGTTTGCTGATGGCACCACGTGGCGTATACGCACTTTAAACCGAAATTGCCTTTTGTGCTGGCATTACAGGAGCAGGAGCAGATCCACCAACCTAACAAGCCGGGCCCGAAATGGAGCAGCGGAGCTCCTGGCAAATAAATGACAAAGCCATTTGTAATGAAATATTAAAGCCGGCAATAAAAAAGAAAGGCTATGCGGAGGGAGCGGCAGCCACAGCGGGAAATGGGCCGGAAAGCATCAGCATAATACTTATTCATTATGCTGCTGGTCTAGGCGTAGGCGTATTCGCATGCGCCTGTTCCCATTCCCATTCCCGATCCGTGGGCGGAGGAGCTGGGCAACCCGGAGCGTTAACACACATTTTATTGGACACACAGCACATAAACATGATGCGGCACGGGCATTAGGAGCGGAGTAGGCACATGGCCGAGGCAGGAGAAAATCGATACACATATGACCGACCATATATGCAGCGTGGACCGCAGAGCTGGCACAGGTGGCAAGCATAAATGGATTAAATCATATGTATCAGAAATCAATTATTCAAATGAAGCCGCACTCATTCGGCGAACTCAGTTTCCACTCGAACGAAGACAAACAAAGTTTGTGCTCGGTGCGGGACTAATTGTTTCCAGCTGCCACTTTTGGCAAGACTGGTTTGGGCCCACATCAGCAAACATGTAGTAAAAATAACTAGATTCCTGCGATGACAGCAGCAAATAACGATTGCCCTTTACGGGCATGTCGAGAAATAAAGCTCCGAGTACGACTGCCAACGAAACCGAAAACCTTTTGAAGTTGTCACTGCTGCGGCGGTGGGTTTGCCTTTTCCTGGCGGCAACTGACTCCCCGAACCACAACCTCTCCCCAACCAGACTCCTCATGGCAAGAGTTCGCCCCTTTTCCAGCCACCGAAATGTAAATTGGGCAAAACGCATGCCGAGCAAACTTTTCCCTGGCAGGGAGCCGAAAGAATATTGTTTAACTCAATTCGGCACGCGAATCTGAACCCGGCCCGATTTGTTGATAAAAAGTAAAAGTATAAAACCGAAAAGGCAACGGCACAAGGTCGGAAGTCGACCGGCTACCCACCCATCGGCAATCAAATTGAAAATTCTTCATTGTGCAAATATTGATTTTGCTCGCTGCATAAAGTTTTATGCTCCGAAAGAGAGAGATCCCAGGCCAGCCGGGGAAAGTGTGCTTTTCTAATTTCCACTGCGATAAGCAGAAAGTTTCTACCGATTTCCCACTGAATATTCAGCGCTGAACTGCGACTGCCACAAGTGGCAGAGTCGGCGGCAAGGTCGCGTCGAGTCGATCTGTGCTCCGCCTCGGCTAATTCAACGCCTTCTGCCCGCCGAGTCGTGCGTTCCGAGCTTTATCTTTTTCCTCAACATATTATTTATGGTAATCGACATCAAATGCTGCCATTAAGCTTATTGCCATGGCAAGCGGCAAAGGCAAAAACGTTTTCATACTTCTTGCTGCTGATTTTGTTTTTTCTGCTCTTCTTCCCCCCTCCCAGCGCTGTTTATAGGCCTCGAACGCTAAATATATTGTACATCTGCAGAAGAAATTCAAGAAGATGGCAATTACCTTCCTAGAGTCGCACCGGGCGATACTCTGCGAGTTTCTTGTGACAATGCCACATAATTGGTACTAGTATTTGAGAAGTCATTATGAACATGCCATATGTTGTTTCAGAATAAAATACATTTGTACTTTGCATATTTAATATTGTGACGTTTTCAGATATGATAAGTGATGTAGTGAGGTAGAAGTTAGATTGTTCTATTAGAAATACTTTTTTTTATAAACATTTTTAAGGGATTATTTTTGTAGCACTTCCATCATGGACCATTGACAAATATTTATTTTATTTTCCCATAAATAAATGATGTTTCAAATCGCAACTTTAGCTAGAATATTTCAGAATACCAAGGTTTCGAGTTCAATGTCAGGGTATATTCGCAAAAATGTACATACGTGGGCGATTTCTCATATTTGGCCCGTTTGAATTTTTTAACGCGAGCGAATTTATGACAGGCACGTCCCCTCGACCAGCCTCTCCCCCGTCCGTCTGTAATTTGTTTGTATTTGAGTTTGATTTTCGAGGCATGTATTTACGTTTCTGTGTGCCTGTGCGAGTGTATGTATCTCTTAGCACCTTATCAGCAGATTATTTGCATAATTTGAGAATATTTTACCCAATTCAACCAAGGTTTTCCTCGAATTCCCTGCTCAGACTTATCTAATGAACCGGTGAGGGGGAGGTTGGAAATTATTTCCATGGCGCGTGTTCAATAAGCCCTAAATACACGCTAATTAAATTATTTTAAAACTGTTAATGGGAAAACTCATGCGATAAAACGCAATTCATCGAATATTCTCTCGCTTCACTTACGCCCCAACTTATTTAATTATCAACTTTTTCTATGCTAATGGGAAGCATTCTCAAACTTTTTCGAGAGTTGAAAAACTTTAAATTGCCGAAATGGGGAGGTGGTTCTGGGTCTGGCGACACCTGGCAAAGGGATGGCCGAGAGATAATTGCGTTTCATCCGCAGTGCTCGCTAAAAATACAAATAATAAAAGCCGTTTTATACTGATTAATATCTTTATGGGCCCATACACGTCCATATCCCGGCTCATGTGCTTGTCTACAGCCGCCAGAAACTGCTTTTTAACCGCCCACGCGCACTCACTCCCGTCGCACTCCGCCGCAAGCTATTAAAGATTATTAAAAGCACCTCGATCTCGGCGGGGGGAATCCTCTCCCAGGTGCCCTTCCGATGCTGCTGCTGCTCCCTGGCACGCACGCCAAACTTGCTGATCCATAAAGAATATAAAACACGAGCATTATTAGTATTTGACGTGTATGCGTTGCGGTGGGTGCTTGTGGAGGGGGGATAGGGTGTAGCCTGCGTGAAATGTGCAGTCAGTCGCACCTTTGACCTTTGGCAAGGTCGTGGACGCACACTCTACCCCTTGGCCCATGCCCAATTAGGCTGCATCGAACTAATGCAGAGAAAGTCCAGATAAACATAAATCTCAATATGAGCACTGGGAGAAAATATCACTAAGTGTTGGTCTTCAATCCGGTTAAGGAATGGAGGAAAATACTGCATTGGTATTTCACCCAAAAGACGAATAAAAATTTATATTTTAATGCTTCGAGAAATAGTATGTGTAATAAATCAATATTTTAGACCAAAATAGTCAAGAGCAAAATTATAAATAAATTTAAAAAACATTTTATCGATGTTTTGGCATGAGATGCAATATTTATCGAAATTTAATTTTCGCTACACTTTTTTTGCGATATTTTGATAGAATAATATTTGATAAAAAATATAAATGTTTTTAGGTCTGAATATTATTTCCTAATAGAATGCCATGATTAAGTACCAAATTGGTTTACAAGGAGTTAATATTATATTTATTTCATTCAACTTCTTTTTTCTCCGTGAAAAGTTTCCCAATACCGCACACTGGCAATATCTTCATCAGCGGTAGCTGTATCAATCTTTCATCTCCATCTGCATTTATTATAATGGCGCCGCCTCCCCGCCCTCCTGGGCTATTCATTTATGCATTTTATTGGCTCTTGGCTAACCTGGAGCACCATCAATCATCTCGATGGCTATTCAGCCTGATCCGCCTGGCCTTTTGTCTGTGCTTATATATTTATTTTGACTGCTTCGATGGTCCGGCAGTCAGAAGTGGTTCACCTGTTGGCCGACTCGCCTGCCCGCCAGTTTGCAAATAATTCAAATCAATTATGTAAATTCCATTTATTGTTCCGTGATTTATGCGACTTGCGGTTACGTGCATATTGAAGGCGAGTTAAATGAAACGGGATGAACTAAGACCGACCAATCATTAGTCATGTACATATATGTGTTTCCGGAAGGATATTGCAGAATGTATAGCATATATATATATCGCGGAGGACATGTTTGAGTGAGAGTCCTATTTACCTGACCTGCTTTAAGGTTCTTTGAACTCTTTTTAACTGATTAAAACCACGAGATAGACAGGTTTGAAAACAGTACACATGAATAAGATGCGTAATAGCTAACAAATATATTACTTGCCATATCTATATATGTCCTAATATGGAATTATTCAGAGGAAGTCTTTAAGCAGATAAGAACCCCATGGATAAGACCGAAGCCAATATACATATTTACATGATTAAGATACGTTACAAAAGTATCACAGTCTTAATTGCCAGGTTATATATTCTACTTTTCGAAGACTTTTAAGCAGATAAGAAACGTACTCTGGTACTTATCTGATTAAAGACCAAAGCAAAAAATACGTACATAAGATACGTAACACCTTAATTTCCATATTTGTTTTCGTCTTCACCCTGTTGCACTTTTCAAAGGCATTTTCATTCAGCAAATAAAGTCCCGTAAGATAAGACTAAAGTCAATATAAATGAATAAGATGTGTAACGCATTTCACTCGAAACTCGAGGCTTTGAATGGATTACGCTTATAAATACGAACCAGTGTTCCAGTCAGCGTTCCCGACCACCTTCCAGATATAATGAATGAAATCAACTTGAATTAAATTCCACGTTATGGCGGCCTGCTCGTTTCTTGCTCTGCGGTTCTGCTTTGTTTTGTTTACACACACTGCAGCTGTTGAATCACCGCGGAAACAGGCAATGTATTTTTCGGCGGCTTTGCTTCGTTTCGCTTTCGAGGTATTTAATCTTTAAGAGAACTGCATTGCGTAAACAATTGCAAAACTGCACTCGGAACAGGCATTTTTACACTGGATTTCTTTCGGCCGCTGGGTTGCGTGTCGATTACCTCCACTTATTTAACTGGTTTATTTGGATATTGCGAATAAATGTTTACACTCGCATAGAGAACGCCCGCGCGCGAATCTTTCAGCGCAGCCCACGCACTGTTCGCGGCATCGCCAACTCCAGTTGGCAAAGAGACATGGCTTGGCCAGAAAAAGATACAGATACAGATACGGATACGGATGCGCTCTGACTGTGGCGGCAGTGGAGGCGCGGCGAAGAGAGCCGCGGCGGAGCTGCGATCGAGTTGTGCGCCGCTGAAGTGTTCAGCACGTATTAATTTCTGTGGCAGCGCAAAAGTATCCGAAAGATACATTCCGTTTGGTCGCGCACAAGCGCATATGTGGGCAACTCTGCTGCCGGCGTCGCTGCCCAGATTAGCGGCCCAACTTGTTTGACAGAAAAACCAAACACCGACGAGAGCACAGAGTCGCCTCCCAGTCCCAGTCGCAGTGGCAGTCCCAGTGCCCCGGCGTTGTTTATATTTACATACATTCCCCGGAACCTGGGCGGTTCGCGATGGGCCAGCACAGAGGTCGAGTTTGATGAAAAGCGACAAATTGTTGTCACTGTCGTCTCAAGTGGCAGCAGCTCTCGTTTATCTCGCAGTCGCTTTGTTTTGAGCCAGACAAGTGGCTGAGTTCATTCTAATTCCGACATCTGGCATCTGCCTTTCTTCGTAGAGTTATCAGCCCATTAGGTGGCAGCTGCACTCTCCAGAAAATCTCTAATCTATGATTAATTAGTAAGTAGAACCTGGAGTGTATGTATCTGTTTAATTTAGGTTCAACTGAACCCAACGGCGACTCAACTGTAAACGCTGGCTTCGACTCTGCGGCGATTCCATCATATGCAAATGACTCCCATCAAAAGTGGACAAGAATGGTGCAAAGTGGTGGTGTGGGGCTAATTAAATGTCTAGGCGAACGGGGCCACTGGCAGCCCGAATGAGGCCAGAGCAGAGTATCTCTGATTTGTATTTGCTTACTGCGGCATGTGGCTCTTGACCAAAACCCAAATGCTTCCGCTTCCAAATGCTTTGGCGGAAATTGCTCTTACAAATCAAATTCTTTGACCGGTGGTTTTGCGGCTTTGCTCTCCATTATCTATACTTGTTCTATATAAACCAAGAGATTTCACTGCCACATCCAATTATTTATGGCTGAAATCAACCAACAATGCGGCTGCTTTCTCTGAGCTCCGGTCGCACAGATCACAGACACTTGAGGTCCGACACCTACGAAGTGCTTGAACTTGAATATCGATGCCATTCGGGTCGCCTTGGGTGGCCCCCAAACTGGTCTTGAGGAAGCCCCTACACCAGCGCCTAATGATGGCTAATTATATGTGGGTTAAGTTTCAGTTTCCGAAGCATTTTCATTAGTTTGATGGCTTTTCTGGCTGGGCGGCCCAGCGCTAGCTAGCTATGGCTATGTGTAATTATATAATCATTTTAATTGGATCCGGCAATGTTTGCGGCCACGCCGTCGACACGTAACAAAGATTAATCGAGCTCATGTCGGCGGGCCAGGAGACAAGAGCCGAGACGAGCTCAAGTACAAGCCATCTTGTAGCTACTTTGTTACATGCACGCCGAGCAAGGTCAAGGAGGAGGCGGAATGCAGATTTCATTGCAAGACTTGTAGACTTTATTCAATTATAACGGCGCTCAGCAGCTGCCACGCCCCCACTTGGCGTCGCCTTTGACTGCGCCTGAAAGACGTTTTTTTCGCTGCAGGTCTCCGAAGACATTTATAAATTAGCTGCAATTTGTATCTGCTTCAGCTGCCTTGGCTGGCAGGGCTGACTGCTCGTATTTCATTAGAGCCAAATTGGCTTCATCACGTGATCGCAGCGGCAGAGGGGAAGCTGGAGGGAGTGGTTCCAAAGGGGGAAATCCAAACAACTGAAAACGGAACTCGCACCAAATGGCAGCACCGCGGCATAGGCTCACATTCTCACATAAATATCTTCTGTATTTTTATGCGCCCCTCCAGCATCACCTCGAATTAATTGTGGGGCTATTGATAGGCCTCTTCTTTGTTTTTGAGGGACCGCCACTCGGATTCGTATTCGTATTCGTATTCGGCACTCAGCAGTTATATTTATCCGGCATCCATCTCTGGAAATTGGGGTTTGCGTGTCGCACGCTCCGCGCTCCATGCTCCATCACGAAAATCCATAACACTCGCCTGCACCGCCAAGTGTCAAAAACAGTTTCAAAGGCCCCAAACATTGTGGATTCGTTTGAATAATTTATTACGCCTTAATTGCTGACGGTTGCCCGCCGGAAAATCCATTTCGTGTTTTCCCAAAAGCCAATCAGCTGGAAAAATTGTGCGAAAACAAGATCTTCTCGGCGCATACAAAAGCAGTGCTGGAAATTGGGTCATGGAGATGCGGCAACAGGAACTCATCGCTCAGAGGACCTTTGAGAGGGATAATTTAGGGGTAAAAACGGGTAGTTATCCCCACTTTGACGGGGATTTTTAATATATAGTACTCAAAGAATGTTCAGAAATCTTAATTTGTATTTATTGAGCATACCACACCATAAATCACACATCTCAATTCTAGAAACTATGAGTTAGTTTGTTTTTAATAGGTTTTTTATAGAAAACAAACATATATAAAGCAAAACAAAAATATCAGCTATGCATATGCGAAACATCATTGTGCGGACGTCCTTTAAAAATATTTGAAGCATGGAATATGCCATAAGGCAATAAATTCAAAATTTCGATATATCAAAATATTTTATACTATTTTAAATAAATAGGTATAAATAACAAAATAAATATGTTCACAGTTTATCCTTTTGTAATCGATCGAAATAATTATTTCGGATATAAAGAAGATGAGCAGTAAGGCCTTTTGGACTCAAAGCCCCTCTAAAAAGTGTTTTTCTTTCGTTAAATTCAATGGACTTGGTATCCCACGGTCGAACACCATCAACTATAGATTTCTTTTTTGTTTGTTTTTAATTAAATATGATTGTTTTTAGAAAGCTTACGAGAGGATGACGTTCAAAATTGAATATGGTAATTAAAAATTCGGAAAAATTAAAGAAATTAAATACTAAAAATCTTAAAAACACAAAAGTTAAAGGGACCAAAACCCCTAATCTCGGGAAAGGCGCAATTAGATGCAGGTAAGGGCGAAGAACTGGACGGCGTAGAAGGAAGCGGTTTCATAATTAAATCAGGCGGGTGGCACAGCCCTTCGCCCACATGGCCGCCACTTGCCACCAAAACCAACACTGGCAGTGCAATTTCCATAGCCACTCGCCAGGCCACAGCCACAGTCGCCGTATTAGCAAGTTGAGGTCATGCATGCTGCCACTGTCATGCCCCACTTAACCGTAAATACTCGAATTTCCATTGCCGCCACTCGGGCACGGAGAGCGCTGCGAGGAACCTCTGGCCGATTCGGGCCGTTTCAATTAGCAGAAACCTCTCGGAGCAGGCCATTCCGAGCATCCTCGTACATATGTATGCGAATTGTATGCAAAATGTACAACTTGCCCCCCAGATACTCGTGCAGCGAGAACATTGGGCTGGAAAAAACTGCTGGCCAATATCCTGGCGGAAATTAATGTTGCTGTGGCAAGCACAATGCCGGCTGGAGGGGCGGAAAGAGGGACAGAAAAAATTGAATGCCACAAACCGATACGATTTGCCGGGGGCTGGGACGGGGACGGGATTCTCCGCTGTCAGCAGTTCCTTTTCCGCTGTTCGCTTCGACGAACAAAGAGGAGGCTTAGACCGCAGCCCCGCCCGAAATCACACAAAAATTCCCGGAATATTGAGCATGCACGGAGCGCAGGAAATGCAGCACAGTGCCGGATAATTGCTATTAACTATAGGGCCCAGACGGGGAAATGTTCCGCACTTGGCGACCCTGACTGACACTGGGCCATCACTTGGCTGCTGCAAACACGGACTCACCTTGCCATCGGCATCGGCATGGGCGTGATACCGGACCTCCAGCGATCCGCCGAGCACTGCATACCAAAAGCGACCCTGTTCGCCGGCGCGAAACACTGCACGAGGACGAGAAGAGGGGGAAAATCGTTAGCTCCTCGACTGCATATTAAGTTCAGGCAACACTTACGTGTGACGCCCTTCTCCAGGTCCTCGTAGAATCCGCACATGGCCAACTGTTGGAGCGCGGAGCCCGGAAGGCGACACAGCGGCTCCACGCGACGCAAGCGGCACGAGATAAGCTCCACGTCACGCAGGTTTCGGTCGCAAGGACTGTAATTTGAATTTATGGATTTAAATTAACGAACAAATTAAATATTACTTTACTTATGAACTTTAAATAATTTGTATAAAACGGCATATATTATATATACATATGTTATATCTGGTATTTCTTTTCCTCTCTATGTTTTCCAAGATGTTACAGAAACCATTAATCCCACATAATTTTGGAATATGAAAAGCTTTCAATCGGGTTTCGTAAGGTAATCAATGTATGTATAAACTTATTTTTGAACTAGCTTATTCTGCTTTTTAATAAACCCCAAAAAAATTATTAAAAAGCATAAGCTAAGATTACATGTTCCTTTGAACTTCCAGGAAATAAGCTTTACAATAAAATAATAATAATCCTTTGGCCATTGACTCGGCTTATAAACCCATTTCATGTCCGGACCAAGCCTGCGGCACAATAGGCCACAATACAGTAACGGGAGACTTCAAATAAGAGTCACAACGAGTGTTTTCCATTTATAATTTATAGACTCTATGCAAAGCACTGCACTTGGATTTATTTTCTTGTTTTTTTATCGCCGGACAAGGCCAGCTCAGAAACCGAACAAAGAGAGGGAAGGGCTGGTGGAGCGAGGAAGTATTCCAGCAGCAACAATGAACTCAAATTAAAAATTCCAGTGTCATTTGTGCATGGTTTGTGCGCGCATTAAATATGCAAATTCTATTTTTTTTCCCGTCTACGTCTCTGAGCGAGTCAATTGAAAAATGAATAAATAAATATAAGAGTGTCCGGAGAAGAAATTCAGCAGGAAGCGGAAGGCCTCGCAGAAAAATAAGAAGGAAACAGAACAAGAGAAAGCCAAGCCAGCCACTAATTGAATGATGAAAAACTTAAAGAAAATTAGACCAATTGGGTACCCTAGAATCGTGAAACTTCAAGGACAGTAGTATCCTGGAAGCAGAAAGCGTATTTAACCTCATGAAATTTTAGTTTCAGATACTGAACAACATATTTTTTAATAAAGGCAATTTTATCCAGATTTTTTAAATTTAAAGAATAAAAAAAGAACCTAGGACCTTATTATTATATATAATAATAATGGAATTAATTTTTAATAAATTAAAGATACAACTTTCCCATTTAATAAGGTATTTGTTAATACCTCCTTAAAAACGAAACTTTTAAAATGCATTTGTCTTGCGTCAACACTACCATCCCGTGTCCTCTAGGGAACTCCTCGTAAGCTTCTCCTGGCCTGTTGTGGGGCAGTTTGTGTGCCTAACAGACTTAACTGTCCATTAAAGAAATAACAAAATTATCCATTTCGCTGCCATGTCGAACTAAAGTTTAGACAAATAAAGCGAAGGCGAACAACTCTCGCCAACAATGAAGCCGTCGAAGCCGTCGAAGCCGCCCACGCTGACGACTCCTCGCTGGGCTTCCGTCTAATTAAAAATTCCATAAAATGCTGGGCGAAAGAGTCGCAGCGTGGGCCGAGGGATCTGGGGAAGAAGTGAGCTGGTGAACTGGTGAGCTGCAGACAAAGGCTGCTTGCAAATCAGAAATGAAACACAAGTTGGCCTTCGCCAGGGCATCATCTGCATTGAGGGCTACTTTCGCAGCGAGCCGTCTCCTTTTTGGCGCAGCCGTTGAGCAACTTTCAGCTGGCTGCTGCCAGAGGTAAGCGGCTGTCTTGCCGGGCTCATACATAATTCATTCGCCAGTGGAAGCGGCAATTTCGGGAAACCGAGGAACGCCAACCGGGGGTTAGAGCTCCTGCCTGCCCCTGCCCCTGCCTCTGAGCAGCCGCCATTCTGGCCACCAACTGTTTCTGGGTTTGTCGTTAACCAAACAGTCGGGGCCTAAGTGCTTTCGGGGCATGGGGGCGGCGCCAGGAGCCGGAAGCGCGTCGAGGCGCATCCTAGGTTCCCGGCCAGCCCAGGGCTCGTTGTTTATTATAATGGTTTTTGCGGTTTTTAGGCACACTCCCAAAAGTTTAGTTTTGGAATTTTGTAATTGTCGTGCTGGCTTAAAGGTGCACCACGTCACGGATTCCGTCTCGTCCTCTCGTCCATGTTAAAGTTGCTATCGCACACGTGGCTCATGATAAATGCGCGCTGGCACTTGTGAGTAAGACGACTTCTTCCCGGGAAGCCATCAATATCAATTGCTGTCTGGCTTTGCCACTCTGCGCCTTACGTACTGCGATTACCTTGCCTTCTGCCAGGGCCAAGGACTCTCAGGACTCGTGCCGACGCTCTTCGTTCTCATGCACCCCGCCCCGGAGGCGTCCTTGTCCTGCAGGTGTCCTTAAGCCCAGATCGCTCTTGATAAGCCGAATTACCAGCCAGCGATTCCCACGGCATGACTTTCCCTTTCTTGGGGCGGGGCTTTGCCATTAATTCCGCCCAAATTAAATCATTTATTTTGCGAGGTTAACCTGAACGCAAGGCCATTTGTATGAAATGCAAAGTGACTTGCCACTTGGCAGAGTGCCTGCGCCACCAGGACACAGTGAAAGGGTCCATGGAGCGGCTGCTCTGATTATTATTTTAGCTGGCGCTGCAGCCTGCATCCTGGCACTTGGCTTCCCGTTTATGCGGGGCAAACAAAGGGCAGCGAATTGCAAATATTTGCCGCTGGCACAAGGCAAACTGTTTGCTCTAAGCCTTTGCCACTTGACCTTTCTTTTTTGCCGCCGCCGCGCTCAGTCACACGAGTGACCCGGCGACCCGCCAACTCTTGGACCCCGACCCGTGTGTGAGAACCGTTTAAGCGTTGACAGAGCGTGAAATTTGAAGAGATTGCCCTCTGATTGATGGTGCGGGGCACAGCAGAGCAATGAAATATAAGGCCACTCCACAATAGCAGTCCGAGCCGCAGAACTGAGCATTCGATATGTGTCATTCGAGGCTAATGGTGACGCTTGCCAAGTGATTTTGCAGCAAAAACTGGGCAAATTGCATTAAATGGTTTTCAGCGATAAGTGGACTAAATTTGAGCACGGAGAGAAATTGTAGCATACCGTCCTTTACTGGAATAATGATCATCTAAATAAATCATCATCATCTAAATAAATTTTTATAGCTCACCATCAGCAAATTTTCCTGCAGCTTTTTGAATATCAAGTTTGAATATTTAACTAATTCGGTTTTATTATAATACTTTGGCTTGCCGTTTACTTTAAAACTTGTTTTTATATTATATAATGTTTTTAATGTCACGCAAAAACAATGCAAAAACAAGAAAGGAAAAAAACAGCATGGAAGAAGAACATACAATTCACATGTTTATATTTAATATTTGTAGGTACATAGTATTTGACTCCAAGTTTAAGGTATTTTTCCGTTTTGGTTGCCGGCTAATCTTCACCTAATCACCTTATTTCTTGTGGTTCTGATTGGTTTTCCTTTCTTCATTCCTTAAACTAACTTTTAAAATAGGCCTTCATCGCTAAATATTAATAGCTTCTTAAAAATAATTCTGAGGATACCAAATAACTCACAGAACACTAATGCTTTTCCTCATCAAAAATTATTAGGGACCAATTTCTAACCCCACTGTCAACATTGAACGATGAACGATAAATATAATTAAAAGAAATGTAACAGTGCTATGCTATTTTTTCGCTTTTTTATCAATCTAAAGAGGTGAGGAAATCGATTTGTTTATCTGGTTACTATCTCTTTCGGATAGATAGCTATCAGGCTTTGAATGTTAGAGCTTAAATTGACAGGGACCTTGACTTCTTGTCAAATGCTTTTCGGCAAAAGAAAAACTTATTTAAAAGGACAACTGTTTTTTGTTTCTAGAAGTTCAATATTTCCCTCTGTGCACTTATATTCCTGCATTCAATCGGTACTTCCTTGTCTAATCCTGGGGATATAATTGCATTGGCCGTTAGAATGACGGCTCATTGATTCAAAGGGAATTGGTATTGCGATTTAATAAAGCGGATAATTCGCGGCAGGCCGTGTCCACAAAATGGATTTGCCTTTTGCCAGCCCAGCACTGATGGCTGGAGATTGAGTGGGGCCCAGATGTTGCCTCTTGACAAATGAATGTCGAGCATGACGGTAACATTTTAAAATGTTTCGTCTCTCGTTTGTTCATGTTTTGTTTGTACTCCACATCGAGCTTTTCATTCCACGTCCGAGTGTGTGTGTGCTCGTACGTGTCTTCCCTGGGAAAACAAAAAGCGAAGGAGCTTGTGCACTCAGCTTGAAAATGTGTCTGAAAATTTAAGAATTTTGCAACATTGAAGGTTGGATTCAAACTTTATGTTTGACTTAGAAACTCGTGATTTCAATTAAGGAAAAGTTTTACATTTTCATTTCATCTGGAGTTTAGCCAGGCTGTAATTATGCAATTCAATTTAAGGAAGCTTTCTTCTTTTAATTTATCTCTTAAATTTTAATGTGAAATACTTAATCTAAAGAGAAGTACGCATTTTACTCACCGTTTGTCCATTGCGGTTATCCATTCCATAGCCATTGTGTGTGTGTTTGCTCAAACTGCCTTGTCACGATTATGTCGAGTCGCTTTGCAATTAATTTGAATTATTTAACGCACGATTTTAGCATTCCACAAATACCGAATATAAATCAACTTTCAACACAAATCGAAACGGGAGGCTGGTTCAAAGTTTTGCAAATTAATGACGCATTGCGGGGCAGAAAAGCGAAATCAAAACACCGGAAAAACTGCGTCCTCTGGCAGTCAGTTTGCCAGTCTGTTCGGCACCTGAACTCGCGTTGTTGCCGTCAGTCAGCGATTCCCTTTGAGATTGGCTTCTAAAATGTTGCTCCTGCCGGGTTCTGGTTTTAGCGCAGCATTTCACTCGAAATCCGCTTCTGGCAGCGAACGAGTTTCAAGCGGAGGGTAAACGAAAGTAACTTGTTGATTAAGCGAAAGTTGCCGAATAGATTTTAATTCGTTGCTGTGCAGCTGCAAAGTTAAATTGGGCAAATGTGAAACAGAATTTGCTTTGGCTTTAACTCACTACAAAGTAGGTGTAGGCTAGCCCTGGGCTTGGAGGGAATTCCAGCATAATTCATTTGGAATGCCAACAGCAGATGTAAAAGTTTTCCTCTTTTCTCTTTTATTCTTTCGGCTAAAAACTAATGTGGATTGTTATTGTTCGACTGGCCAAAAAGGGTTCTTCAGCGCCCGTCGCCCCTCCCGTCGAGGCCGTCGTGTGTGTTGCCAACTGCTGACAGCTGCCCAGAAGGCCCTAATGCAAGTGTGCGTGTGTGCGAGGGTTTGCGGCTATCTGTGTCCCCCAACACAGCAAATGTTATGAATAAGCTTTGATGCGAGCTGCGAGGCCGGGAACGGACCAACAAACTGTCGGGGAACTAATCTAACAATAGTTCTGCCAGATAACAATAGATTTCTCCACACGCACCCACACTGCGTATACGTAATGCGCTGCCAATAGGCAAACTGATTTCCCAGATCGCGATCCGCCCAGCGCCCTAGTCGAAATCGTAGTCGGACGGACTGAGTCTTGTTTACTCACTCGCTGCATTATCCTTATCTGCGAGTATATAATGGCTGCGCATTTTATTTCTGCGTCAATGGAAAAAACATAATTTATACCGCACCAGCAGCACCGCAGGTGCACGGCATTGCAGGGTCGCCCGCCTGCATGAAGAATAATTACACAAGTTGATGGCTGGCTTGATGGGACGACACCGCGACGGCGAGAGCCATCAGTTCGCATATGAATAATTAAGTATACGCCACCTTGGCCGGCAGAGGCGCCCCGGCGTATGCCACACTTTCTGACGTGTCGCTAGCTAGCTGGCGAGCGCTACACGTAAATGGACAGAGCGACAGAGCCCGATGGGCGATAAGATGGATATTGTCGATATTCAGCGTGGGCCGAGGCGATAAGAGCCCCCGTTATCGGACGTGTTCCGCAAATGGCCGCCCTCGGTTTCCGGCAAAGGGTGGCGGGGCTTGGGCTTGCAATTAGTGTCCGGATTGGAGTTGGGCAAGTTTTCGAATCGCTCAGGAAACAGATGTTTCATGTAATTCTCACTTTAGAGTTTCAAACTTGCTTTTTAATTAACGCCTCCGACAGCAAGCCAAACTTTGAGCCACAGCAAATGTGACTCAACTTTCGGCTGCAGCCGTTCCTGAGGCCAACCACAGCCGAGCCATTTAACTTGGCCATTGTGCGAGCAATTAGAATAAATAAAACACGTACGCATCCTCCTAGCGGAGCAGAGGATTGCTGGACAACAAAGGGTCTGTGGAGTTCGAACCGAAGGAAGTGGGATCTTCTAGTCTCGAGAAGTCCTAGACTTCACCACAAACCAATCACGGAACGCGAGTTTGGAACAAACGCGAGACACTGAAATGCAACGAGGACTGAAACCAGGACGACTTGAACCGAGATATTGAAAAGAAATGATTTCCGAAATCGTCTTCAGGCACTGTGTATATACAGTTTCTGAGTTAACATCTCGGGTCCGAACTTCCGCTGAGCCACTCGCACGTCCGGTTCGTTTGGTAGTCGCGTCGCAACTGTTTGGCCAACTTCCGAGTTCCGTGCGAAGAGCGACGAGCGATGGCCGCTCTTCACCATGCTCCTGTCCTGCGCCTAACAGGTGAGTTTCCGGGAAGCGGACGGGGTGCATGGTGGGTTTTCCCAGCTCCGCTCGGCTCTGTTGTGAGAATTGTTGGGAATTACTCATTGCGTTGACTGCAGTGTTGACGGCTGCGGTGCGGTATTTTTGGCCTTGTTGTCATCCCCTCCTGTTCCACCTCCCGGCTCCCGTGTTTTGGCGCGTTTTTTAGCAACAAGTTTGACAGTCCTCCTCGCACAGTGGTGGCAGAGGTGCGAAAGTTTGAGTTTCCAACTTTGTCTTTGTGATCCATTTTAGCTACCAAAAAGAAAATGTTTAATATTTTATAGGAATTGTGAAAATTTATAAGATTTATAAAGTGAAATCACCTAAGCTAATGTAAGATAACTATACCTAAGATTAAAAGTATTAAAAGAATTGTTCTTTAATTAAAATAAAATCTAATATTATTCTCCTAAATAGGGATGTCAGAAAATATAGAAATATCGATACAGCATCAATATGTGTCACGAATGCCGATATATATTATTTTGGCTATATACATATAAAGAATATAGTCGAGTCCCGAAATCGAGAAGATCTAAACCTCGAGTTGATAATCTGATATAATGGAAATAAATGACTATGATATAATGATATGATTATATCGGTCAAAATGGTAAATTAAATGTCTAAAATGTTGTTGTCAATTGGATTTATTTCAGTATCAACAGTATCAATATTTAAACAGTAAATAATATATATTTTGATATATTTAGTATCGTTACTGTACAGATAGTTGACAACAAGCCATCCTTGGTAACCTCCAATTAGAACTAAGCTTCGTTTTGATCTATAGGGTCGATACATATCGAATTAGAATTGCTTAATTCGCGAGACTGTTTAGTAATATTGCTTTTTATTCTCAGACCGATCGCAATTTATAGAGGCCTATTCTAAGCAAAATAACATGGCCCACTCAACATGTTGCCGCATTTTGTGTTGCGCTCTCCGACGGAAGTTTGGCAACAAACTGTTGAGCATATTTTGGTGAGTCGCCGCAGTGGCCCCGCACTTCAACAGGCAAGTGGCCGTCCGACCGGCGGTCCGACCAACCGACCACCCACCGCCCCCCCGGAGTGCGCTCCATCACACACTTGCCCGAAATTGCACATGAAATGGAATCGCAATGCGAAACAATCAACGTGTCAATTAAATAATGCACGCCGCCAACGAAGACGACGGCACTGACAACAACAGCTACAAATGGGCATTTGGACAGGTGGACACCGGGACACTTGCACAGTTGGACACTCGCTGATGGTTGTCACTACAAGCGAATGAATTAAGCGATTCAGCCGTGTGAGCACCGAGCTGAAAAGGTGCAAAAATGCAAAGCTTCCTTTTGTCCTCCGTCCGTGTTTCGCACTTTTTCCGGGACCCCCGGTCGATGCCGTTGTTGTGGTCGCTGCCACAATATTTACGGCACTCTCGAGTGCCTTTATTTCCGCATGAATCATTCCCAGTTTCAGTTCCAGCTCCGCCGCCTGCCCACGACGCGTATAAATTCTTCGTTTCTCCTTTTGGACTTGCTGCACTGAAAGAACAACGGAAGCACTCATAATAATCTTAGTACTTTACGCATATTGATTCAGCGAGCTTCAGAAATCTCTAAGGTTTTTAAAAAATTGTTAAAAATGCGTCTAAAAGTAATACCATACAGTTCTGTAGGTACCAAATTCAGTTGTTGTATAGTAAAATTAAGTTTATATTATTTAATTTGAGCACTGTTACCTTGCCTTGTGGTAACTTCATATAATCGGATTAAAACATTTCACTTTACATTGGGTCTAAAGAATACAAAATATTTTTCCTTATTTATGTTAGAAAACAGTATAATTTATACAACTTGAATGTTGTAGAGGTTCGTTTTCCCCTAGAATAATTTTAAAGGAATTATGTAGCACCCACATTTAATTTCAATACATGATTTTTTGTAACCTGGGGTCTATATTATGTCAAAAGATTTTCAGTAAACTTCACTTTTCCAAGAGTTCTTAGGCACATAAATTGAAGACCAAGATCCATACCAAGATTAAGAACATACAAATGTAGAATTTCAAATCAATACCTATTTGTTTAGTTGTATTTTCTTGGAGGAATAGTATGCTTATCTGTAATTTCAAGACTAAGAAGAGTTTATGGTTCTTCTCAGTGGGAATAGGGGCTAAAATTGTATAAGATTCAGGGTTTATAATATTCTTATAATGTCCAATTCATCAACGATTTTTCTGTGTGTCTCATGCTTCTGCTTCTTTGCACAGACACCCGTGCCTGTAGCTTTTTTTATGAGCTCCCCCATGTCGACAGGACCATCATAGGCATTTTTTCGGGCCGTCCATTCGGCAATGAAATTCCAGGAATTTTACTACCGCTTTGCCTGTTGAATTTGTCATCGCAGGCCGAAGGCAAGCGTGTATTCCATCAGCTGCCAGACACGACGCCCGTCGGTAATTATGATAAATGCGTTCTTAATACACTTCTCTGGCGGGCCCCCAGCTGGCGTTAAAGACCTCGACGGCGGGGCTTCCTTGGGCGAGCTTAATGCATTTCCAGTCCATTGTCAGCGCATTGCGGCACCTGTCCTAATGGCGCTTCCTGTCTTCCTGTCTTGGCCATTAGCAGAAAATGCTGTTGCACACTGATCGACCTGTCCTTCTTCAGTGTTAGCCGGAACATGAGTCAGTCAGAGAGCCTGTCCGAAGCTGCTGGAACGTGTTTATGGCCTGATTGCACTCCCCCCACCTGCTGATGTCATTATATGTGCCATGTGTGAGTGGGTGCGCGTGAGGGGCAAGTCGTTACACTGTTTCTTAGTTGCATTAATGCTTATTCAATCAACGTTTAACACAAATTGCCTATTAAAGCTGCCCCGAGTTCCTCGCCCCATGCAAATGCGTGTGTATTATGGCCAGGTAATTTGATTAGCTGATAAACGAGGTAACACAAGCGTTTATGCAGGTAAGCCAGGGCTAGACTCGACTTTAGTCATGTTATGACTGGCTAATAAGGTGCTCGCACATGCCGTGGGGCTTAAATAGTTTCCTTGTTTCCGTTTACACGGCTTGGGCGAGGCATAAAGAGTAGCATACATTTTCGGGGCAGCTCAAGTTTGCCCTTTGTGCTCCGTCACTGCGAAAATAGCTGCCCGCCCGTGTGTCCTTCGGGACATCTGGGTATCCGTGTTCAATAAATGTCTCCATATAACAGGACAAGCAATTAAATACAATTTGAGCATTTAAGGCTTCTGATTGGTAAGTTCTTTCACTCAGTTCGAACGTTTTCAGCTTTTTAAATGTAAAAGGAAAGTGGTTTCCAATCGACAAACTGGTTTACTATGTTATAGAAACAAATGAAAAGGATTACTATTTAAACTATATTTTTTGTTAATTATATTTTACGATGTGAAAAAGCAAGTAATCATTTCAAACTGCAGTCTTTCTAGTATTTCCTTTGAAGAAACTACGCACAACTCTCTCCCAACTGGGCTAGTTCCCCCGATGACACATAAATCGTACAAGTATTTAGTGCTTAAACCAAAGTACCCTTCATTTGCCATCCAAATTCGCTGTCAATATCCGCCATCCGTCGTTCACCAAATCAAATGTTAATAGACGTAATGGTGTCTCTGTCATTTGCATTCAACCAAAAACTTGATTATCCGCGCGATTTACGGAGCGCAATTGCGGAAGGTGCAGGGGAGGGGCGAGCTGTGCCGGGTGCTTAATGAGCTCAGCGAAATGTGTGCTTAAAATTAACTTTTAGCCAGCTACACAAACTGCTGCAAACTGTCCTGCCGCCGTCGGAATCGCTCCGGTCGCTGTGGCAGCTGTTGCTCAGCCAGACATCCTCGCAGCTCGTACTCGTAATTACGCACACATTTCGGCTGGCAAGAGAAGGGTTCCTCGGCTGGCCGACACTCTGCTTTAATAATTAAGTCTCTTGAAAATCAAGACATCGTGTCGGGCATCCAGGGTCCCAGAGTAAACACAAGAGGAGTGGGAGACAGACGAAGGACATTAAACTGGACGAGGACATCGCCAGCGCCCCGACTTGGTCCTGTCTAAATTGTCATCCGCAGGCAAGCGTCCTGCGAATGCAGCCCCGCAGAATGAATTTCGTGCGACTAAAAAACTAATTTCCCGCTTTGTTGAACATAATTTTATGCAATTGTTTTCAGATTGAATTGCTGAGTGGGAAGTGCTCCGGCAGACGGCAGACGGACCCGCATGATGCGTGCCACTTGGCCGGGAGGATTTGCATTTGTTTCCAGCTTGTCGACTGCTTCTCCGGGTGGCGGAAGCAATTCAATGCCAGCAACGCATCCGCAGTGCACAATTAATCGATTTTGCTGTGGCTTTCACTGCGCTTTTATGCGATTCTTGGTACAATTAAATTTCTCATTATTCGCTGTCAGACGGCGCCACATGGCGGATGCTTGATGTCCAATAAGGACTTTAATCGCCCGATAATTCGATTAATTAATGGCCTGGCGGCGAGCTGGCAGCAAAGTTCCATGAAAATGGGGGAAATTCCCCCAACCGCACACCTGGCTCTCGGAGTCGCCACCTTGAGGTGGCAAGTTCAATGGCGTTCGCTTCCGAGCCCTAATGGGTTCTTCGACTGGGTGCTAACCGAATCGCATCACACCGAGTCGAGTGCATTGAACGGGGGCACCATCTGCCATATCCGTCGGCTGCTGACATTGGGCCGAATGGAAAAAACGGAATTGGAAAACCGAAACCAATTTACATTTTGTTTACCTTTTTGCCTGCACACCTCTATAGCTACCGTCTCTGCTTTTGATAGTGATGGGAGATGGGAGTTATCTAGGATCCAGAATCTAGATATCATTTAGTTTAATGTATTGAACACTCTACTTTAATATATTTTATATTTATAGTGTAATTAAAACGGAAAAACCACTGGAATACCTAAAGGAGGCGCACCTCAACTACGAGAAATACGGACCCTTGGGGGAAATAAATATATTATCAGAAATCAAATTAAATGTATATAGAAATGTTTTGATTTCAAAAAAAGTTTGATTAATAAGTTCTTCTTCTTTAAACAAAGTTGTTGCCTTCTTTTTAGTCATACTATACATCGGACAAGATTTTTCATGAACCTGCATGGTTAATTAACCTACAGAACCTTGATAACATTTATGGTTAAAATATTAATAATTGGTAAAAATTTATTGTAATTCATATTGCAATAAAGTAGGAAAAACGGAATGACTCAAAAGGGAGAAACTAACAAACTGCAAAGGAGTGGAACTTTGAGGAAAACAAATATATAATCAGAAACTGCCAGAAGTAACCCTACAAAATTATATCATTTAAGAATAATAAGCCAACTAAGACTTTTTAAAGTTAATCAACATTAATTTTTTAACTTTTACAATGCTATATCTGCTTCTTGTTTTAAATACATATCATAACCCAATATACTCCTTAAACATGTACCTTACCTCCTCGTTAACTGAACTAGAGCACCTGGGCCACCACTAGCTCTCGGCCACGCTCTCCTGGCTTTGACTGGCTGGAATTTATCGCTTAACTCGACACAGCAGCGGAATGAGTGAGCGGGGAATGCGGATGGGGATGGGAATGGGATAGAAAAGGGCGTTGAAACTGAGTGTGTAAGTTTTAATTTTATTTTCTCACTTCATTTGGAGGGTTTTGCTTTGGCTTTCGCCTTCGTCTTTTGTTAAGCAAGTACAACACTTTACATACATTTGCATAAGCGCTCCGGCAGTTTAAGCAACCTGTCCGGGTAAGTTAATAAACGGCTTCGGCCGTCCTGGTTAGCAGGACCGACTCGCTGATTCGGAGAACGGGAGGATGCGCGAGGAGGGACTGCCATTAAAGCCATCTCGTAGAAAGTTGAACGTGGTGTGCTCTTTAGGGCTCTCCGGGTTTTATGGGACCGAAATCTGATTGCGAATGGCGCCCAGGTGTGACGGCGATGTCTGTCAGGCGGCTGATTATTTGTAGCTTATTGCGCTAATGCGACGCTTATCGCATGAAAATCGCATTAACATCATTTCGGGGTTGGGGACGCCTGCGCGCCCACGACTCCCTTCTTGGACCACCGCCAAGGCTGTTTGATTAGCCAGGACCCTTGCCAATAGCAAACACTGTGCAAATATCGCATTTGCTTGCTGGCCTTGTGTTTGGTGTGTGGTACGCGTTGTTTGCTTATTTAATCAAGGCAGGCCGGCGGCCATTAAAAGTACAAATATTGGCCCGGACTAGGAGATGTTTGTTCTGGCCAAATACACAGCATGTCCAAGGTTGACTGGCGAGCTGTTATCTGTGACCCACTGGCAGCTCACTTATTTATGAGTGTTTCACTGGGAGCCATGCAAATTAGTTTGAATTATTCACTCACAAGCTGCCCATCAAGGACAAAGTCGCATTAGTAATGAACTAACGCTCTGAGTAGATATTCTTTTAAGCAGAAACAGGCTTCATTTTACTTTCACAATAAGATCGATTTGTGATATCCATCAGTATCTGGACAGTATTAGCTTGGAAGCTCTTTCCTGGCGCCGATTCCGGGTGTCCTTGGACATTAAAGTCTTTTCCCATTCGGTTTGTGGACTGTCAACGGGCGACGGCTTCATTTATGCCGCTCGTGCTGCCACACACAACAACAGCCACAACAGCCCCATCTGCAGCAACAGGAGCAATAACGGCAGGCTCTGCTACGTGCCGCCATCCGAGATATCCGAGATATCATCCTGTGCGTGCCTCGAGGACCAGAAAAGGGAAAAAACTACAACAATGGAGCGCCTCTCGAACTGTCGCGTTTGATGCGCTTTTGATAACTTGTTTGAGTTGACATCTTCTTGTTGCTGCTGTCAACGGGCGCGTCGGTTGATAAATAGTTTCGCAGGTGCGCGACTATCCCTTACCGTTCTTGAATTACAAGTACCCTTGAGTTGATTTAAATTAAAGTGCGTCTGCCAACAATTTCCCGCTTGGCTATGCAACTAAGAATCCGTTCGGACGGCCTGAGGCAAAATGCTTTGCATTTCCCTCTTCCTATATCACTGGCAGGTGTTTGAATTCTCAGGCTCTGTCTGCCTTTGAGGGCTTACTTTTTAAATTCTGGCGCAGCTTTAAAATTTGCCCGTATTTGAAAGCAAATAAAGCGGAAATGTAAAATTTAAGCTTCGAACAAGGAGGTTCTTTTCTATAAAACAGAAAAACATTAAGCTTAAAATATAGTTATTGATTAGTAACGTAATATTTTTAATAAAAATAAAATTCCAGGAATATCCCATGAATATTTAAACAGGTTGAACTGTTTCTTAAATAATTTGCAAACCTTTTGTTTTTACTTTTAATAAATTGTATAAAATACTAAATAGCTCTCACTGACATTAGAAATCCACAATGCGGTAATTAATCTCCTAAGCCTAGTAGTTCACCGGGCGTATACGTAATATTTATATCAATTTCGGGCAATCGAAGTCAATTTTCAACGATTTTCGGACCTTTTCCATGGCATATTGGGTGTCAAGTGTATAACGAGCTCCTATCGATGTTTACGGCGAGGATTTGTCCATAAATAATTCATTGAAACATGTAACAAAAGTGCGTCAAGTGGTCGCACGCACACACACAGATCCTTATGGCATCCGCGCGGCAGTATTGGATTACATGCGGGGACGCGTCTGTCGGAGTGGGTGTCTATTTTTTATGGCACCCCGGGGAAATGACGTACTATGAATGCCAGTTTAATACACAAAACTTTGACAATATTGTCGCACAGTTAACACGGACAGGCACTCACGCACACACTCTCCGCTCACCACTCACACCCGCTCCGTTCCACTAACACCGAGCAACAGACTTGTAGCCAGACAAATGTGCGAATAAAATTGCTATTTTCGTGCCGCTTGCGTCTATTGTTAGCCAAGTTATTCGTATTCAATACTGACACACACCCACGTCGGTACGGGAACGAATGGCAAATAAACGGTTGTTATATCAGCAAATCGATCATTTTTCCGCAGTAAAGCTGAAACCATTGAGTGGCTGAAGTTCGGCCTCGGCAGCAGGGCATTAAGATTTAAAGCAAAGCAATGCGGTGTGTATCTGTCGCGGGCCTGCGTCGTGCCGAAAATGGCACAGGCAAATATTGTGGGGATGTGGGTAGCGAGGGGTGTTGGTACGCGGGCGGGCTGGGAGCAGATATTTAGCAAGTGGCTCCCATTCCTGCTCATTAGCCCTTGCTTTGCGGTCTGCTACTGGCAAGCTTGCCCGGCCCTTAAAAGTAGGCAACAGTTGAGCGACAAGCTCCTCGGCCATGCTTGATTAATTGCTCGCCGTCCGCCGTCATTTGCATGCATTAGTAGCACTTAAATTGAAATCAAAACAATTCACAGACGACACTGGGAGAAATTACAAATACAGTCAGTTATAGTAGATAATACACACAAGATAAGCGAACCTTCTTACGCTATGAAACTTATATTTCTTGGTACTAAATAATCATTCCTTATGTTCTTTTTTATTTTTTTCTTTGTTATTATCATGTTAGTTTTATTGTAACGTTTTATTGCGTGATTAATGCACTAATTACTAAGTATTTTGACTTTCAGAATTAGGAATATTAAAATAAATACATAAATTAATCATTTGAATCAGGAATTCAAACTAAAAAAAATAATTTCATTCTGCGTTATAATATTAGTTATATAACACTGTCAACCAGATAAAACTCTTAATTTAATTTAATTAATTTGTTATCCCCCATCAACAAATAAAAGAGAATAACACAGATGAATCCGTGTTTTGGTCTCAGTGTATAGAAGATAAATCTACAGCCTTCTGTTATGACCTCACTTTCTGCCGAATAAAAGGAAAGTACACAAATAAAATCCCTGGCTCGACGCTCTCTCCTTGAGCGGTTTTATTTAAGTTTCGCGCTCATTGTTTTTATTTGCCTTTAATAGGCGGACGAGGAGTTGTGGGCGGCTGAATGGGTGGATGATGGCGTCCCTCGGCGGCAGGCAACTTTAGTGGCTGCCCGTGTTTGCTTTAGCATTGAAAAAGTTTTTTCTCCCGCTTTCTTTGGAGGCAGCGACTCATAAAGCAAGCCGAACCTCGGGCTTTCCTACCTCCTAGGTGAGAATGAGAAGCGATGGTGGGGGAAAAGTCCGCAAAAGTTTTCCCACCAACAAAAGGTCACTAAACAATTGACAAAGTCGCTGTGCTGCTGTCTCGGGTTCAGCAAACGCCATTTACATAGTTTTACATAATAGTTAGACCAGGCACTTGTCAAGTGCCCGTAAATGAAACATTTGCCGAGGCAAATAATAATATATTGCTTTTCGTTTCCTTAAACTTTAAACTGCAATTGATTATTGACAGTATTCCAACGATGCTTAGCCTTCAGATGTGATTAAACATAAAGTTGTCCACCGAACTAGCTAGCTAGCTATATTTGTAGCATTATATCGAATGATTCTTGAAAACCAAAGAGTAGTTAATCCAATCTTGTTATTCTATTGTTATTAAATTGTTGATAAATTACTATTTTGACTTAGTGTGAATAAAAGTGCAAACCTAATAAGCTAAAATATTTGGAAAAAAAAGCCAAAAATCATTAAATACCTATAATAACAATAGTGGCTATAAAGCCACTATAAGGATATAACGATTCAAAAAAGGATAATTATAAAGTATAATATATATATGTTTATATGGTAAGCAGATAAGAGTATTGCAATAAATACAACACACAGATTTAAGAGTTTCCGAGTTCAAAGCAATGGATAGAATCAGAGGGGCTGCGTCCTGTTTATACCCTTGCAGGGTATTATAATTTTAGTTAGAAGTTTGCAACAGAGTTAAGGAGACATTTCCGACCCTATAAAGTACATATATATATTCTTGATCAGCATCAACAGCCGAGTCGATCCAGCCATGTCCGTCCGTCCGTCCGTTTCTACGCAAACTAGTTCCTCAGTTTTAAAGCTATCTGAATATATGCTGTCACTACTATATAAGTCGGAACGGACCGGATTGGCCGACTATATCATATAGCTGAAATTTTTTAGGA
Organism: Drosophila tsacasi; assembly: GCA_018904565.1. Classification (NCBI taxonomy): domain Eukaryota; kingdom Metazoa; phylum Arthropoda; class Insecta; order Diptera; family Drosophilidae; genus Drosophila; species Drosophila tsacasi. Next base: position 355 of record JAEIHY010017267.1, on the reverse strand, counting down.
AAAAAATTATAGCTTTGCAAATTTTCAACATATTTTCATATAATAGATATGGATATTTTGGATTATTTTAGAATTTCGGTTTTAATTTGATCAAGATCGGACTTTTTAGCTGGCATGGGAGCTTTAAAGAAAATTATTGACTAAGAAATTTTAATTTCGCTGTTTTTCAACATATTTCTGCTTAGAGATCTTTCAGAATTTCGGTATTAATTTAATGCAAATCTGTAAATATAGTATGATAGGTAAACATGCCAAAGTTTCATTCATTTGAAATGAATCATTTCACACAGACGCTCAGTGGCAGTTTAGATACTCTGGGGTTACTAAAATCATAACTCTTGAACCAGTTGAGATA
>JAEIHY010017266.1:0-13656 GCA_018904565.1 Drosophila tsacasi | reverse complement strand
TAGAGCAAGTGCGCGGCAAATACAAAAAGTCACGGACTTATCAAACGACCCTCGTAATAACAAAGGAAGGATATATATATCCTTTCTGTCAAATTTCCATATTAAAACGGGAGTGAGAACCCAAACAAAACTAAAATTACTTTATTATTTAACGTGACACTGGTTGCCTGTGTTATTCGCGTCTACATTATATTGATTTTCCCCCCCACTTTGAGGAGACAACAACTTTTTCCCTGCGGTCTATATTTAAAATGTTTTCAAAGTGACGTCAGCAGGGGCTTTGCTATTCAATGAAAACAAGTATCTGAGAAGGTTGCATTTCGGGAGGAAAGTGTAGAAGAACCTGGCCAGGATTGTCTTTGGGTAGAGGAGAATATTGAAGAAGTCTTTTAATTGACGTCAATTGTGGGTTTATTTTCCTTTGAGGGGAAAAGATTCTGTCAAAGTCAGCTGTCTAATAACTGATGGATCTCTAAATTTAGGTTTGTTTCTAGATTTCTAGATCTAGATTTATGTTGTAGGAGATTCTGGAGTTATGCAGTACAATTTCTTGCTTCTAAGCTGAATAAAATGATGTTTACTTTAATATGTAATATTTATGGGATAACTTTTATTTATAAAGAAAACCTGTTACCTCTAAGAAACTATGAGTCTAGGAATACTTTTATATTCCCTTTTCAAATTTTACTATAGTGCTACACACCTTTCCAGCTAATTTAAAGTGCTTATAAATCATTAAAAAACATATTGTTTCCCCCTTATTTATGATTTCCACAATTCCATAATTCCATTTGATTTTGTCATCACCCCTTTTTTCTGTTATTATTTCTCGCAATCGTGTTTTGTGTTATGAGCGTAAAAGTGTGGCAAATGTAAGCGAACAACAACAACAACAACAATACAACTTTTCTGACCACTTGACCTCTCCGGCACTGGCCCGATGGTGACCCCGGCCAGCCACCCACTGCATCTCACCACCCTTACAACGAGTCCTTCATCCCGGTTGTTGGCAAAGTAATTAATTTGATAAAGTGGCCGGGCAAAACGTTTCTGCAATGGGTGTTGTTCGGTGGGAGGATGGGGAGGATGTGGGCATGCCCAAGGTGTTGTTACCAGGGCAGACATATTTATGACCGGGAATATATATGTCCTTTCAGTATATATGTATAAGTGTGTATCTATGTGTGTGTTTCTGTAGTGGCAACAGATTGTGCGTTCTGTTTGGGCAGTTAATGAAATGAGTTGGTAAGGAGGGGGGAAGGAAAACCCTCTTGACTGGCAAATGTCAGTGAAAATTATTTTGCGTGTGACCAGAGCAACAAAATTTAATGGAATTTCAAATGTTAGAGCATATCCAGTGTCCCCTTAATCCCTGTGCCCCTCTATCCCTCTTCTCTAAGTCGTTTTCTTAACCCTTTAACCTCCTTCCCTATACCCTGTCTCTCCACTGCAATTTACACTTGGACACAGGACTCGTGTCTGCCTCGGCTTTGGCTCGTTTTCTCCTCGTTGGTTTTTACATTTTGCATTATTTTACATCTTCAAGAGAGTGTGTGTGTGAAATTTAAACAAATTGTGCAAATACTTTGTTTTTGATATGAATGTCAACCTTGTGTGTTTGTCTCGCTTTGCTTTCCTTTGGCCAAAAAACTAATTTGAATACTGAGAGAGAAGGACTCTGCTTCCTGGCTGCATTTGTTGATAACAACCGAACTTTGGACTAGCCTAAAACCCGAAACGAAACGAAACGAAAGTTTTTTACCAAAGCCAATCCAAATAAACCCTACAAAAAAATACAACAAATACAAATATATATTTAGTATATATTTATATATAAGCGGAAAACATTTTTCAAGTCTTTTTGGCAAGCCTGGGCTTCGGTTGGTAACGCTTTTTATGCCCTGCCAGCCTATAAATATGCGACGTGAGCTGTTTGCAGAACGCACACAAGCAGCATAGCATACTTTCCAGGGTTCGCCAAGCAGGATTTGTTTTCCTCGAGATTAGAAAAATTAAACTTAGAAGGCGGAGTGAAAAGAGCGCGAGTCGAAAGCTGAATAGCAAGTTGCGACAAGCAAATTATCGCAAATAAAATGCAAAACCAGTAGCTACTGGCACAACTTTCAGCTCTTCGCGAATAATAATTTCCATTAAAATAGATTAAAAACTGAAATATTTATACATACATATTATCTCCCTCTCTGTGTCTTCGTGTGATGCCCCAAGGAGGTGAAAGTATTAAAAGCACTTGCCACTTGCCACTTGCTTACGCATTCCTGGCTGCCATGTCTTTCGCTCGTCTCGGTGTTATATGAAGCGGATTACATGGCATAATAATCACGACAACCCCACACATATATACCCCTAGATATATATATATATATATATATCTATATAGATAGCAAAGGGACTAAGAACACGCGCAAATATTAAATTTTATGCCAGCAGCCAGGGAAAAGCTACAGGGAAACGCCGCAGGGAAATGCTGGGCATACGGCAAGGTAGCAATCAGCACTTGTCGGTGGGGAGAAAGATTTTTCACCCCCACTCTCTAAGCCCATGAAAATGATAGAAAATAAGCCAAAAGCCCAGCTAAATGCTGCCGGATGTGTGAATAAACTGATTGATATTGCTGCCATAAGCTACACCAGATAATCCCTCAAAGTCTCGCTTGAAAACTATAATTGAAAAGCAGGCTAAAATCGGAAAACTTACAGGAAAAAGCCATGCTCTCTTTATTAATTTTCACACATCTTCAAAGACTCTACGAAAAACACTTAAACCCTAAACAAACGTCAAAGTTCATCAACTTTCAACGCCGCCGTCGACACCTGAAAATTGATTGAAACGCGGCAACGGCTACGATGTCGGAAAACAAAATGAAAATATTACCAAACTTTCCTAAGAGAGAAGCAGCCACATTTCGATGCTGCTCCTTCTCGCAGGACCCCTCCTTGGAAAAATCCCCCTGAAACTGACACGAATGGGAATATAAAAGGTAAATAATGTGACCTTTGAGAGCATCAAATGCGTTACGTAATGGGCCGAGGCAGAGGTACAAAAAAAAAAGAAGAAAACATACATAAAAACAAAACTGAAATCACTAGTAACCGAAAAACTGGGATGCGCCAAACAACAGGCGGAAAATTCGTTGAATTATGAAAGAGCCGGCAAACAACAATTTTCCACAGCTTTCTTTGTTGCTGCTCCTTTTGCCTTTTTCGGAAAAGTTTCTTCACTCATAAATAGGTTTGTTGCCCTCCACTTAGAGAGCCTTGTCTTTTCGGTGGAGAGCGGGGGAGTTGAATTTATAGGGGTTAATCCTGTTATACAGATGTAGAATCTGGCTCATAACTCCTGGGCTACATATATATAATCCAAGTGAAGTCGAGTTATGAGAGGAGCTATCAGAGGGGAAACAGTGCTGACAGGAGAGCTGTATGGAAATCGGGGGGAGATTTAAGAAAAAAGAAGGGGAAACTCCATAGAAAACATATGAGTTTTTAGAACCCTTTGAAAATAGGTCTAAAAGTATGCAATAATATTTAGGTGTCAGGTATTAAACCCTTAAAAATATATATCTTTAGATATAAATAAGAAATCTTATAATTTCTACTTTCAAGATAAATGATTTCCCTTAAAATATATATTTCCCTTAAAGAACATGTAATATTAACCACACTGTCCCTGAAAACCAAGGAATTTTCGCTCCACATCAGAGTTTTTAAAACCCTTTACAAAATAGGCCTAAAAGTATGCTATAATACTTAAGTTTCAGGTATAAAACCCTTACAAATATTTATCTTTAGATACAAATAAGAAAACTAATAATTTCTACTTTCAAATTAAATTATTTTCCATAAAATATATATTTCCCTTAAAGAACGTATAATATTTTATAAAACCCCCGAATTTTCGCTGGATTTACTTTTATGGCCTTGACGCCTGCGCAGTGGCCTTGGCCCTTTCATTATATGTACTTTGGATGCTGCCTAGATCTTCTCCGAAACTCATTCAGCTTCATTCAGTTCCCTCAGCCGCGGGGTTATAAATTATTTATTGTTTTTTGATACAAAATGACTTTGGAGTTTTCTTTTTTTTGGGGGCGCGAATCAAAGAGGGTTCAGTGCTGGGACTGACATAGGGAGAGGCTTTGTTTGGTTCCTCGAAGTTCCTGTTCCTGCCTGGGTCGCATGTGGCTGGGCTTTGAACCCGGTTACTTCATTAAGTCGCCCAGGCCAAGTCATAAAATCTGATATGACCCTCTGTCTCTCGCCGTCTCGCTCTCTTCACTCACTCGCTGCCTCCTATATATATGTAGCTCTCTTTCCTGCGACAAGGACTGGCGAGCAAGCGAGCGGGCGAGTGAGCGAGCGAGTATAATTTCCGCACATTTTCACGTTTTGCACATTTCCGCTGCATACTGTTTGTGCGCGTCCTGGCATTTTGATGACGCTTTCCTCGACCAGCCCAGGCCTCCCCCAAACTGCTCCCTTTTTCTTTATTGTATTTTATACAAATTTAGCTGGTTGCTAGAACTACACATTGTGGCCTCGCGGTTGCTGGCATTTTAACGAGTTAATGCAGCAGGCAGCAGGACATGCAAAATGGCCAGCATTTTAGGAATTGGAATCCATTGAACGTTGAGTCGTTGCCTTTTTGTTGTTTCCGGTTGCTTTGGTTATAAGTTCGTTTATGTTTTATTATATTCTACAAGTATCTGATGATGAAAGTCATTAATTTGCATGAAAGCTAATTAATTCTTGTTGAGGAAAGTGTTGAGGCAAGTTTATGTTTATGACAAACACGTTGCTTTCATTAGAGTTTTTTTAGAGACAAACTTCCAAAGTATTTAAACTTCAAAATGCTGATGAGAATAGTTTAGATCAAAGACCATTTTCCTCATTGAAAATTCTATTTAAGAAAGCTGCAAAGCTTATATGTGTACATTTAATGACAAAAACTCTAAAATTTCAGGGAATTTAAGAAATATAAAAAGTTTTCCAAATTTAATAGGAATAAAACTCTACTTAAACTTAATTAGTTTTAAAGTTTCGTTTGGGAAATGAGTGTACTTTTTTAATGCAAGGAACAACTAGGAAATAATCATAATTTTCTTGAATTAAAAGAACCAGCTCTATAATTTCCCATTACAGTTTCTTACAAAATAATAAACAAAATATAACAAATAAAATAAAAGTAAAGAAAAGGAGACTTAATTAAGAAAATAAAATCTTAAGTTTCCCCTCAATAAATTTCTATTTAATTTACATTACACACTTTCTCGAGAATCTCCTTTTTCCATTGCAAAGATTAGAAAAGTGGCTAAGATTTTCCTTGTTTCCTAAATTCCCTTTTTTGTTTATTCTGCTGAATTTCTTTCTATTTGCTTCTATTCTAACATATCTCAGCAATTTCCCCATTATTTTCTTTGAGTAAAAGAAAACCTCATTAGTTATATTTTTTAATTTAATTTCCTTTCCCTTACATTCCTCCACTTCAGCTCTGCATTATTTTCATTTTCTTTGCTCGCCGCTTAATTTATTGTGAATATTCCACCACTCGTCGCTGGCTCGCTTCCTTTCATGTGTCGAGCGACCGTTCTTTGTCATATTTATTGTACATTTTACACTTTGCCCGTTCATTTCTTGCACTTAAGGGGCTTCCACACACACTCTCTCCCCCGCTGCTCCCCTTCAAATGTATTATTGAGCCGGGGAAAAACTCGTTGAATCCGATGCTGTTTTGGCTTTTTGCAACCCTCCTCTCGGCCCCAAAGGAGGCATTTTTAATGAGTCCTATGCAAATATATCGTTAGACTTAAGTGTGTATACGTGTTGTGTCTTGGCCCGATAAGCGAGCCAAAGGATTCGCAGGCAGCATCCACATTTCCGTTTGAGGAAAACCTGCCACAAAGAGGGGGAGCGGTGGGAAAACTAGACGACAAGGCCCTCAGAGGGGGGAGGAGCGAACAGCTAGCTGAGTGGCTAGTGGGCAGTCGAAATAAAAAATTATAATAAACCCCCGAAAAATTTCAATCTCAATCGTCAACAAGTTTCGCCTCCTCCAAACTGTTTTCCCCTTCTTTGCCCGCTTTTCCTGCCTTTTCTCTACTTCTTGCTTGCTCCAACTATTTTCCTATGCACAGGGTGTGGGGGAGAGTAGAAGGGAAATGTGTTTCCCGGCTTGAATGGGGGAGGGGAAAAGTCTCAGGCAGTCGAGGGTTAATGCATGAACGAAATTCATGGCAAAACTTGAGCTAAATTCGCTCAAAACCAGGACACACCTAGAGAAATTGTAAAAGAAATCATGTTTTGCCTTATGGTTTTGGTTGCTGATACAAGAAAATGATGATTAATCCATGCCATTGCTTACTTATGATAGAAAAGTGGGTGTAACTCTAAAGATATGCTAATTCTGTTTGTAAATTCACAAGAAAGAAGGAATAAATCAAGTTTCGCTTTATAATTCTCAAATGGTTCTAGTTGCGCATACAGAAAAATAATCTTTAATCTCTAATAATATTGCTTAATAATGATAAATTAGTGGATGTAGTGAAGATACATAGTACATTTTTACATTAAATTACTAAGAAAGGGAAGGTAATATTCTCCTTTTAAATCCTTCCCAATTTCCCCCTGTGTGTAACTGGCTAAAAGCGGACAAAATGCCATTGCCGTGTCCCTTTTTTCGGACCAGGCCCAAAAACCAAGTCCACTCGCTCTTTCTATCTCTCTATTCCCCACTCGGCACCGGGGAGCTTCTCCCATTTTTCCCGCTCCTCTGCCTCTCTCTCTCTCTTTTTTGGCTGTTCTCTGATGAAAACTACTCAGCGACATGAAACTTAACTTAAAAAGTTTTGCACTTTCATTTTGTAAATGAAATGCTGTTGTTGTTGCCTCTCCCCTTGATGTTGTTGCTGTTGTTGCGAAATAACAGGAAAACAATTTGGAGCGGATAATGAATATGGGTTAGGTTTAGTGCATTTTGGTATAGCCAAAGGATATATGGGGGGCTATACTATACTATATGTGGATGCATGTGGCCAGGGAATATTGCTTTTGTGAGAGAGAACGAGCGATTCTCCGGCCTTTTTTTTTTTTTTTTTTTTGCCCGGGAAAGCCGCTTCTAAAAGGGCCAGGAGACAGGAGGGGGGTGCAAAAGCAGAGGGTTTTTGGGAGCAATGAAGTGATGAATGCATTTACTATATGAATGAGTGATTACGAAGAAGCCAGTGAAATGTTCATGGGGCCGTGCACTTGGGGGTTGGCTGCCAAAAAAAAAAGAAAGAGTAGAATGCACAATAAATAAGGCTCAAAGGGATAGAGGGAAAATGATGTTTTGGTAACTAGAAGGGTCAGAAGAGGGTTTTGGTAAGGTGAAATAATAAATACTGTGAGCGTTTCTTAATAATTTTTTAGAAATTAAACAGTTACGAAGCTTAAATTGTTTAAGTTCGCCTAGTTTTGCTTTTTACAAATAGATTTTAATGAAAAAACTTTAAGTAAATGCTTCTTATTAATGGAATATTTCTTTTAAAATAAGAAAATAATATTGAGAGTGAATTTGTATCAGTAAAATTGCATTATTGTAACCTGTCTCTTGAAAAACAGAGAATGCACAATAAATAAGGCTCAAAGGGCTCAGAGGGAATATGCTGTTTTGGTAACAAGAAGGGTGAGAAAAAAATGTTGTTAAGGGAAAATAATAAATACTGTGTTGGTTTCTAAGTTATTTTCCAAAAAAGAAACCTTTACAAAGCCTTAAATGTATATATTTATATATATATATATTTTTACATTTAAAAATAGTTTTCAATAAGAAAACTCTAAACAAAGGCTTTAAAATCAAAGAATATATATTATTAAATATCACTAAATAATATAAAAAATACATATTATTCAGTAAAATGTATTCCTATTTTGTATTCCCTGTAAACTGTCCCATAAAAAGCCACTCAATCTTCATGAATTTTATTTGCAAGTCCTGTTCTTTTTTTGTCCTTCTGCTATTTAAAACGACTCTTGTCCAGAATAATCTTTTATGGCTTCCGACTTTTTTCTAATTTTTCCCTGTCTGCCAACCATCTTCCCTTAAGTTAAGGTTTTTTTCCTGCTAAAGTCTCCAAAAATGTCCTTTAAGAGGAGCATTTGTGGGCACAAAAAAAAAACGGTTGGAAAATACAGCAATAGCAATCCATGTTCAATCTACTTTTTGCTGGTCGTGGCGTCTTTGGCCCCGCTTTCCACGCTGTTCAGTTGTCGCTCACGTAATGAAAATGGCGCACATGGAACTCGGGGAAAAGTGGGTGGAAATGGGGAAAATATAAGGGGAGACAGCGGCAGAAGCCGAAGGACAGTAGGACCCTCGCTGGCTGCCGAGGATTCACTGAAGCCGAGCGCCAGGTCGCCGAGCAATTTTATGAACAGATGTGTGGTAAAATTAATGGACAGAGATAAACTCGGCCAGCGAGTGGAAATGGAAAATCGAGGGTTAAACGCGTGCGGAGAGAGAGAGAGATAGAGGGGGAGAGTCAGAGAGAGAGAGCCAGCTAAGAGAGCAGCAGAGAGTGAGCGCGGAAAACCTTCCCAAGACAAAGAGAGGGAGCGGGAAAAGCGGGCTTGTTTGCCCAACATGATTTATGATCCTTTCTCCCACAAAAAGCAAAAAAAAAAAAAAAAAAAAGAAGATAAATAAAAGAAAAACAAGCATTCAAACGAGTGAAATGCTCGAGTGACAAATCCCAAACTGAGTTTCACTCAGTGTGGAAAAGCCACCCCCCAGGAGCTTTTCCAGCGCCGCTGCTCTGCTACTGCTGTCGGGATTTTCGTGAAAAGCTGTTGACTTCGTTACGCTGATAACTTAAATATGCATGGAAATTTACATACGTGTCAATGGCATTAAGTAGCGTTATGTTATTGGATAAGCTCCATCCTAGCCAACATTCCTGCCTGCTTTATGGGCTGCCTTTTTGGGGAAAAGGGTTTATATCCCTTAACTGGGGCTATCAATGGACTGTCTTACTTCAGCAGAAGAATATTTAATTAAGGGTTTCTCATAAAAAACAAATATCGTTTTTATAAGAGGAAAAGTGAGGACAGGGACTGAACCTAAGAAAATAGTTTCCAGCAATTCCTATGCTTCCTGAACTCTACTCTACCTTAACTTGGGTTATCAGGAGAGTATTTCTTCCGTTGGTTGATATTTAATTAAGGATTTATCATAAATGATATATTGTTTTTAATAAAGAATAAAGAGAGATGCTAGTATGGAGAGTATAAGATATAGAAATTATCTCAGGAAAAGCCCTTTATTATCTCCCTTAAGGGTCTTGTAAACGTGAACAGTATTAGATACTTTCTGAACAGAAAAATCGGACTAAACGTATCCTGATTAAGGATCTTAGTGTATCAAATTAACTATGAATGTTATATAAGATATATTCAGCAACATTTATCAATAACAAGGATTTAAAACTTTCCCTAGAGTTTTCTTTTTCGAATGAAAATAAATAATCTATTTTTCATGGCACATATTTTCCTAAAAGGATATCTAAGCTTTCTAAACTCACCTGAATGCCATGGGCTCCACCTCCCTGCTGGCTTATGTGCAGCTGCTGCGTCTGCTTCATCTGCAGGGTGGTGGTTGTTGCCTGCTGCTGCTGCTGTTGTTGCTGCTGCTGCGGCGTGTTGCCGGCATTGCCGCCAGGGCCGTTGTTGGGATTGTTTTGCTGCCCATTGGCATTGCGCTGCTGCTGTTGCTGCTGCTGTGGACCGCCGCCGGGCTGCTGCTGCTGTTGCTGGGGCAGATTGCCTGGCTGCTGTTGCTGCTGCTGATTGCCATTCGGGCCGCGAAGGAAGTTGGCCGCCGCATTAGGGTTCTGGTTGCTGAAGGGCGAGTACTGCTGTTGCAATTGCTGCTGCTGTGGCACCTGTTGCTGCTGCTGCTGCTGCTTGTTGAACTGGGGCACACCTCCCATCTTGGGCTGCTGCTGGTGATGCTGCTGCTGCTGCTGCTGCATGGCCTGCTGCTGCTGCAGACGCTTGAGATCGAAGTCGTTTTGAGAGGAATAGAAGAGCTCCTGCTTGATGTCCAGGAAGCTCTGCTGCACATTCATGCCAGCACCGGGACCCGGGCCTTTCTGGTGGAACTGAGGCGGCAAGTGTTGCTGCTGAGGCTGCTGCTGCTGTTGCTGCTGCTGCTGCTGGGGGTTGTTGGGACCCAGGCCAAAGTCATTGGGAAAGCCGCCGCCGTAGTCATTGTAACGACCCGGCTGACCTTGCCCCATCATCTGGCCATGCTGCTGCTGCTGCTGGGCCTGTTGTTGCGCCTGCTGCTGCTGCTGCTGCTGCTGGGGGTTCATGCCATGAGGTGGACGCGGAAAGCCACCCATGCCGCCCATGGCATTCTTGTGCTGATGCTGCTCGGCCATTTGCTTGAGTGTCTGAGCGGCCAGCGGATGCTCGGACATGAGATTACCAGAGTTGCCGGCAGAGTTCGGGGCCACATTGGAGGGCACATTGCCTCCGCCTGCGCCGCCATTGTTGGGACCATTGGGAAAGCCACCACCAACGCCGCCTTGATTGCCACGCATCTTCATGCCTGTATTATCGCCCAGATTCAGGCCAAAACCGCCAAAGCCATGACCCAGTCCACCCTCCGACTTCACATTCAGGCTGTTGATCAGATCCTGGGCATTCGGCGGCTCCACCTTGATGCCATCCTCCGTCTTGATGTCCAGCAGCGGCTTCTCATCGAAGCCGTCGAGGAAACTGGGATTGAAGTCCTGCAGGTTATTGATGAGATCCTTGAAGGTGTCGTTGTTCTCCGAGTTGTCGTCGCCGAGGAGATCCGGAAAGCCGGGGAACTGCCCGCCGCCGCCGTCCTTGTCCAGGGAACCGAGATCGGGAAAGTCATGATCCGGCTCCCGCTTGCACTCCACCAAATTGGCCAGATTGCCGAGGGCGGACTTTTGCTGGGCGGACATCATGTTGGGTGGCAGACCCAGGTTGCCTAGGTTACCGCCGACTCCCACTCCCAGGTTGCCCACATTGCCACCAACGCCGGGACCCGTGGCCATGCCACCGGGTCCGCCGCCCCTTCCATTACTGCCGAGGCCTCCCAGTCCGCCGCCTTGCTGCTGCTGCTGCTGTTGCTGGTGATGATCACCGCCGCCTCCTCCGCCTCCGTTGTTGCCGCTGCCACCACCCCCACCGTTATTGTTGGCTCCGCCTCCGCCACCGCCTCCTCCCCCACCGTTGTTGTTGTTGCCACCACCTCCTCCTCCTCCAACTCCAACACCAACTCCTGGTTCGCTCTTCACCGAGGTGTTGGTCAGCGCCTTCACTGTGACATTCGTGCTGATCTGCTGCGGCTGCGAATTCGCCGCCGATGTGGTGAACTCCAGTTGTTGCACAATTTCCACCGAGAATTTGGTTAGATTTTCCGACCCGTTGTTGTTGTTGTTATTATTGTTGGTGTTTGTATTGCCATTGCCATTGTTGTTGTTGTTGCTATTCGCATTCGAGTTGTTGTTGCCGCCGGTATTGTTGTTGGTGTTGCCATTACCATTGTTGTTATTGTTGTTGGCATTGGGATTGCCATTATTTTGGTTGCTATTGCTGCTATTGTTGTTGTTGTTGTTGATGTTATTATTGGGCAATTTGTTAGGCGGCTCAAAGTTGTCAGCGCCATTGTCAACATCCTCCGCAGGTCGTTTCAGGAATTTTTGTTGCTTTAAAAAAATAAAAGGGAGTAAGGGAAAATGTTTAGTAAATTTTTATAAAATAATATATTTTCAGAGTAAATATTGTAATTAAATATTGTTTAATTCAATTTTTGTGGAGCATTATACCTATAAGTATTTTAGTTATAATTACTTAACTACTGTAAATTCTTAATATTTATTTATGGCTTTAATTAAGAGAAACTTTTCGTAAATTTGTATAAAATAATATATTTTCAGAGTAAATATTGTAATGAATTATTGTTTAATTCAATTTAAAATAATATATATCATCTTTATATAAAAATATAACAACCTAATGCTAAATTAAATGTTTTATCCTCAATATCTTACCCAAATATTCATAGATAATTATTTTATGACTTTTACTGGATTGGGCAAAGTTAAGTTTTGAGTTACTGGAGTTGTTTAGAAGACATCAAGAGTCCAGGGAAACACTTCGATATATATATGTATATAGACACAAACACAGACACAGAGTTTATTCTATAGCTGAAAATCGATATCGATATCGGAGATTTGTGGGGAGACTTTAGGCTGCAGCAAATCGATAGGGAGAGCTTTTCCGTCCAGTGCTGGAAGGCGATGTCGGCGACAGTGTTGAGCAGCGTCGACAGTTTTGCATTTTGTTGCGTTTGCTTCGCGGGCGCATTTGGCTTTTGTTTTGGTTTATTTCTGTTTTTTTTGTTTCGGTCTTTCTTCTTCTTTTTGATTTTGCTTCACAGTTCTTTGCGGATCTTTTGTTCTTTTGTTTTTGATTGTAATTTGATTTGTTCAGCTGCTCGGAGGGCGAAATTACACATAAATTATAGATGTACACAATATAATGTGTATGTGGAAGAGTCGCACGATTCGATTAACACTCGACAACAAAATAATGGCAACAACAACAACAACAATGGCATATCGCTGACTTGGCAAGAGTAATCGAAAGAAATTCACTCTTTGCAAGACGTGCACAAATTATTGAAAAGCCTTAGCGAAATTTCATGAAAAAATGGCAAGTGCACACAAAGGCATTAAAAAAAAAAATTTATTACAAATACAAAATGTGAAAAAATAAAAATAAAAAAAATACAACAGAGAGCTAGCAAGAAGCAGAAACAATAACATAAAAGGCAAAAGACACTTCTAATCAGTGGCAGCGACGTCGACAGCGACTGCGGCTGAGAAAAGAGAACCAGAACACCAGCGAGTATGTGTGTGAGCGATTTTTTGAGGCAGTGTGTGTTATGTTGGCGTCGGCTCTGCCTTTTGTTTTTGTTTTTGTTACTGTTCTGCTTTACTTCAGCGCTTACACGGATACCCATTAGTTTTTGGCTTAGAAGCGGGTATATACCCTTGATGAGAACAGTTCTAGAGAAGAGTTCAAAAAAGCGAAGGGGTTTATCTGAAGAATTTAAAGATCAAGTCTGCTTGGTATTACTAATTATTCAGTAAATGGAATATTGAATCATAATTAAGGTAAAATTATAGAGACCATTGCTTGAATTTTCAGATAAATACCCTAATTCTTTAAACCAAAGAATAAAGTCCGATTTCCAAATGAATCTGGATATTAGATTTTGTCAAACTATTCTGGTATCTTTTGGTATCGTATAAAATTCTGTGATATTGTTCGGTATTTATCGGTATTCTTTATTATACCTTCGTATTCTTTTGTACTCATTGGTATTCCATGGCATTTATTGGTATTTTTGGCTATTCCTTAGTATACTTTTGTATTCATTGGTATTTATTGGTATTCTTTGGAATTCCTAGGTATTTATTGGAATTTCTTAGTACCCTATTGTGTTTTTTGGTATTCTTTTAAAATTCTGTTGAATTATTTAGTATCCCTTAGAATTTCTCATCACAAGGAGCCTCCTTAGGCTCAAGTGGACGGCCCGGTTCTATGAGCCGGCCAGTCA
>JAEIHY010017265.1:0-17549 GCA_018904565.1 Drosophila tsacasi | reverse complement strand
CTGATCATGTTTAGTACCATCCCGAATCGTTGAGAAAAGCAAGGATAGCTGCAATCTTTATCTTCCCTACTTCTCCCAGCGATTTCAGCTGGAAGGCACCAAAGTGACGCATTCTTCTATTGTTTAAGGCTGGACAATGACAGAGCAGATGCTCTGGTGTCTCCTGTTTTGCTGCTTCTTTGCAGAGAGTTAAAATCCAAAATACTTACTATGATCTATGTAGAACACGCGACCATCTGTGTGCACCCGCTCCTCCCAGCCCTCCGGCAACGGACCCAGATCATCCTCCACGCGCCGCGTTTGATTGGGCATGGGACTGGCCCGGCCATTGCGCGGATCTATCCAAGTGGTTCGCCGGGCTGCGTGATCAATGAAAAAGGTTCGACCATTGGGGGCCACCTGCATGGACCAGCGTGGTGGCAACGCTTCCTCCTCGCCGCCGGCATTCTGCAAGAGAACGAAAAGCCAGATGACATGAGTAACAACACTTCAGGAATGTAATATTCCATCACATGCAGAGAGTTCTAGGCAAGGTTCTCCGAGTGCTTAAAAAGAGATGAACTTTACTTGTTCCATGGGCGGCACAGCGGCGTTGTCTTCCTCGGAATTGCGTCGGGTGGACGGAGCTGAGATCTCTGAGGGATTGTGGCTGTCTGTATGATCGGTGTCTTCATTCTGCTCGTTGGTGGATGGATTATTTTGATTTGATATTGATATACATGTGGATGCATGGCATTTTTGCGTTTAAATTTGTGTTTTATTGTTTTTTGGAAGAAACGGAAAAGAAAGTGTTTTCAGGAAATTAAAATCAAGTTTTCAATTTGTAAAATCCATCGAGAAAGAAACACAAATCAAGCGAAACATAGAAACAAAGCATTTAAACTAATATTTATGTACATATATTCACATATCAATTAAGCAACTTAAAGGTACAAAAAACGCTGCAAATAAAAGCGTTATGAGGTAAAAACAACTCGAGGTTAGCTGGAGGAACATGCAACAGGCAACACACAACACAAACGCAGTGCAGAGATGCTGGCGGGAGTGGAGAGACGCATATTCGCTTACCCCTTGGGGTGTGGTTGGTTACGTATTTTAACCCATGAAACCCCCCAAAACACAGACACAGGAGTTATGGAATAAGAGAGAGGGGAACACGTGACAGATTTTGCGGCGCCAAAACAGTTTCAATTATCTAACCGGAATCGAACACAAACGAATGAACAAGAGGAGACACAATCATGGTTTCAAAAGCTAACAAACAAATGCAATGCAACAAGCTTTCTGACCCATGAGGCAGGTTCTGGCTGCAACTGCAGGTGCAACTGACGTCGCCGCCGTTGCTGCAGCTGCCGCTGCCGGGGATGATCCACATCAAGCTACAAAGTGTGAAAGTGAGTGAAAAGTTGTGTAGATGTAGATGCGTGTGTGCTGTGTGGTGTTCGAGTGTGCTGTCAAGGCTTGCTAACCAATATTCTATGCTCCCGCTGCTGCTGCTGCCGCTGCTGATGCTGCTGGATGTGCAGCTGCATCTGCTGTCGCCGCCGCTGCTGCTCCTGTTGCTGCTCACTGCTGCCAGCCATTTTGGCCACGGCCCGCCGGGTCAACAAGCTGTTCATGGCGATGTCCGGCACTGCCGGCGCCACGCGCACTGGACGCAGGTCGTTCTGCAAACTGGTCGCCGAGATCTCGGGTGCCCTATGATCGACAGGGTGTCGCAGGGAATTGTAAACAAAACTGAGTTCATGGAAGATAGAGCACACAACGGAATGGGAGAATTAGGAGGAAGTTTGGCTACGAAGAATTGGGTAACAATTGGGATCTTTACAGGGTTTTTTTTGTTGCAGGAAACGGACAACACGGACAGGAATTTGGAAGTGGAAGGGTTGCCTGGCGTTTGAGGGATATTAACCTGGTTGGATCCACTGTTGGATCTTCGTTATAAACGTCCTCCTGACCCGCTAACAACTCCACATGGCTGATACGGTTTCCATTGTTATAGTTGTTGTGGTGGTGGTTTGTTGGTGTGCTGCTTCCTGCTGAGATCGTTGGTGTTGTGTTGTTGTCCGTTGGTGTGGTGTAGTTGTCCGTTGGTGTTGTGCTGTTGTCCGTTGGTGTTGTTGATGTTAATGGTGTAGGGGTAGGTGTGGTGGCCCCATTATTATTGTCTTCTAAACTAATCCGACTGATGGTGTCCTAGGTACATATATATTCGGGGTTTGGGTTAGTGGAGGAGTTCAAGGCCTAACATCTAACATCATGATGGGAACAGCAATCTTAAAATAAAGTACTAAGCGTACCATCTTACTTAGAAACTAACTAGCGATACAACTACGGCAATCTTTTCACATATTTCTGGCTATAAAAACATCAGAAATGTGTAAAAAGTAAACCCTAGATTATGGTCAATAAATTTGTTATTACGAATATGCGTGTCAGGTACAAGTTCCTATCGAGTATATCACAAGTTTGAGCTTTGGGAGATGTGCCAGCCAAGGGCTGATCAGCAGCAGGAGGCTCCTCTTCCTCCTCCTTCTCTTCATCATCCTCATCATCATCTTCATGCTCCTCCTCCTCTTGCTCCCCTTCTTCATGCACCTCGCCGCAGTGCAGGCAGTTTTCCTGATTATTCTGGAGATCTGCCACCATCTCCTCCCCATTATCCGCCTCCGCCTCTTCCTGGCTGCTCTCATCGCTGGCCAGCGTCTCCAATTGGGCAGCATTGTTCCTCACCGACCTCTGTGGCTTGTGGTTTGTTTGTGGGTTTTTGTGTTTTTGATTATTGGGTTAGTTCGGTTCAAGAGTGCGTTTCGTGTGTGTGGGTGCATTGTGTAAATGAATTTTGTATTTGTTGTGAGTGTGTGTGTTCGATGCGGAAAAATTCAGAAAAATCATGCACGAAAATCAAATTGCTCAATCTTAAACATGCAGCAATATTGTAGATATAAATATGTAAATAATTCGATTATATATAGTAGGTTTTTACAGATTTTACTCCCGGTAAATAATTAATAAGACTTCCGAAAGACTAAAGCATTCCCACACAAAGGGCAAACTCTGTAGAATCGCATTTCCACTTACCGCCGAGCGTCCCGACTCCGTTTCATCCACGCTAATGTGAAAGCGTCTTTGGAAGTCCGAGGCCAGTTGGTCAGCCGATTGGCTGCTGTTGCTGTTTAAGCTGAAACAGAGAAGGGAGTTGAGTTAGGGAAGTACATATTTTAGGCAAAGAAAAGTCAAATTTAAATTTCTTAAAAATGAAGTAACATTCTTTTGTAATATATTATTTTAAGGGTTAATCCAAATATATATGTCGCTTGGCAACCACTGTATTTTTTGTCTATAATCCTCTCAAGAAGACTTAAAATATTTGCATTCTCTAAATCGATATTTATCGATATTTTGATATGAATTTTGGCGTAAAATACAAGTTTAAAAGCGTCATAATCAAATCAAAAAATCTCTAATCCTCTCAAGAAAACTTAAAGTATTTGTATTCTTTAAGTCGATATTTATCGATATTTTGTTTAAATTTTTTTTGGGAAAAATACAAGTTAAAAAGCGTCTTAATCAAATAAAAAAAAACCCCAAACCTCTCAAGAAGACTTAAAATATTTGCATTCTTTAAATCGATATTTATCGATATTTTTATATGAAGTTTTTTTGGGCAAATAAAAGTTTAAAAGCGTCATAATCAAATAAAACAATCTCTAATCCTTTCAAGAAGACTTAAAATATTTGTTTTCTTTATATCGATACTTATCGATATTTTTGTACGCATATTTTGAGACAAATAAAAGTTTAAAAGCGTCATAATCGAGCCAAAATATCCAAAAACTCGGCGGTTAATGCTGATCAGGAATATATATGTCTTATAGGGTCGTAAATGCTTCCTTCACTGAGTTTTAAGCTTTTTAGTAAAATATCAATGCATAAAAAGAATTAAAACAAAAAATAAATCAAATTCGTACTTTAAAAAACCCAAGTTTTTAACAATTACTACTCCTAAATATGTTATTATTCTTTAATTAAAAAACACAACCACTGAAATTGACTACCAATTCCTGCGTAATTCAATTTCCCCTCCAACTTACATGGTAGGTCTCTCCCACTGCGTTGTCCTTGCGGTGTGATTCACATAGTACGTGCGTCCATTGGCATCCTGTCGCTCCTCCCAGCCAGCGGGCAGGGCATCGTGGCCGCCGGTAGGAAAAGGATTCTGTGCCACGCGGGAATAACATAATTATTATTTGCATTTCAAAGGTTTTTTAGGGTTTTCTTTTCAAATTAATTAGGTTGTTAACTCACCGGCTGGGCTGAGGTCTCGCCGCTGGCATTGGTGGCCTCCACATGCTCCCACTCGCCGTCGCTGTTGCTATTGCCGCTGGACGGCTCGCTCTGCTCCCGCGTCTCGCGGATGAAGGCGTGGTAGATGCGCAGGGTGCCCTTGATGCGGGACTTGGCGCTGCTGGGGCACGAGGGGGAGGGCAAGGTAAATATTAATGAGCCAACCAAACAGGTGCACAGACAACACGCCGGGAACACCAGGCACACCGCCACCAATGCAATCCCACATGTGGACACACACAGACGCGCTTACGGGTTAAAAAACAATAAGTACTATACTAAAAAGCGTTAACTAAAAATAAACTTGAACGGCGTAAATTACGAGAATGCAG
Organism: Drosophila tsacasi; assembly: GCA_018904565.1. Taxonomy (NCBI): domain Eukaryota; kingdom Metazoa; phylum Arthropoda; class Insecta; order Diptera; family Drosophilidae; genus Drosophila; species Drosophila tsacasi. Next base: position 12,870 of record JAEIHY010017265.1, on the reverse strand, counting down.
ATGCATGGTGGGAATACTATGAATATGCACAGTGCGTTTCACAACTTTAAAGCCGCTTTCACTGTCTGTGGCTGCGAGATTATGTCAAAGGGTTGATAAGAAAGTATTTTGTCGACGAGCACGTATCGAATTTAATCAGTTGAAGAATTCTAATAAAGTGCTTGCGGCTTTAAGATTAAAGTAAAAGAGTGATTCATTTTTTAATGTTATTTTGGTAGACTTTAAAGTTAATTTATTCATTAGAAAGTTTCTGAATTCATTTTAAAATTTATGTAATGTTTGTAAAGTTTAATTATTCATAATAATTAATAATAAGAATTTATTAATATGTTTAAAAGATCTTTAAAAGTTAATTTATTGATTAAAAAGTGTCTCAATTTATTTTAAAATTTATTTAATGTTTGTAAAGTTTAATTATTCATAATAATTAATAATACTAATGTATTATTGTATTTAAAAGTTCATTACAAGTTAATTTATTCATTAAAAAGTTCCTCAATTCATTTTAAAAATGTATTTTATATTTATAAAGTTCAATTATTCATAGTAATCAATAAAAATAATTAATTAATATCCTTAAAAGTACATTTATGCGTTTTTAAAGTTCTTGTAACTCATTTATATATTTTTCCTCCTTAATTTTGAAATGTTCTATTATAATTTTACGTAAATTTTATGGTTTTAAAAGGCTAATCTCTAAAAATGTATTTATTTTCAGTTATTAGTTGTAAAAGTGAACACAAAATAAGTTAAATATTTACATATCTGCCTTCATTATAAATTGCAACTCCCTCTTGAAGATTCAATTTTCTGATAAAATATTCCTCTATAATTTTAGGCGCTTCAATAATGCATAATGCATATTTGCATGTGACAAAGTGTTTGCTAGAGTAATTACTCTCCTATTGAATGGCGTAATATAAGGCAAGCAGCTAATACTGACTGAAAATTGCATTTTCCAATACAGTAGCTTTGCTATTATTATTAATTTCTTGCCTCGTCATGGGGGTCTCTTAAAGTTGTGAATAGCTGTGGAAGTTCAAAGGAAAGCGACTCTATTCTAAGGCTAAGGCTAAGAGGGTGACAATGTGGAGTGCTCTACGGCGACAATAATACGATTATGGTTGCAAATTATAATTGCATTCGAAGATTGCCACCTTTGGGAGGGAAGTGGGCGTGGTGAGACACAATAAACGAGGTGAAACGGAAAGCAAAACAAGGAAAAACAAATATGTGTAAATTCTACAACGAAATTTCTACACGATCTTTTGATAGCTCCGCCACCAATCTTCTCGCTAACATTTACAATATCTGCCCTTTGGTTTTGTAATTCGATATTACATTCATGTTCATTTTAGATCGTTTTTTATGGCTATGTATAGTGTTGTTTTTGTAAATCAACTGAAATTAAAGGAACAAAATCAAACTGCAAACGAAATAAACCTACCCTACTGACCTGCGCGGGCGCAGAGTGTAGCTTTGGTCGCCAATGGTGCGTCCCTCCTGCTCCGTGGGCAGGTTCACCAGCGTCAGCTCGACCATGCCCAGGAAGTCGTCGCGTGTCAGGCGATTCTCGTCAAATACTTGAAAGACAAGCTTATGCTCAGACGGTTTAACCTGGTCAAAATGGGGTTCAAACAATCAGTTAGCAGTTATGGTTTAGGCACGAACAGTGACAGCTGACTTACTCTGAATATGAACTCCTCGTTCCAGATGGGATTCAGGGTCTGCATGTGAGGGAGTAAATGGGAATAGAATAATATTAGTAAGTAATATTAATACTTGTATATGCATACATTTTTTAATAATATACTTCCCCCTTTCAAGAACCTTTTCCGCTTACAAGTTCCCCCATCACAATAGGTTCTTTGCTCTCTCTTTAAAACTGTATTTATTATTTTTAACAAGGGTCTGATCCCTTAGAGAGATATCTAGGCCTTAGTCATAGACTCCTCCACGCGAGTGATACTGATAAAAGCTCTGTGTTGTGTGGTTTACATTTCTATAAGTTTGTAGTAATCAAGGCCGTGACTTTTTCGTATACAAATAGATACCTTTGCCCCCCAAATACACAATATAATCGATAAGATAAGCTTTACTGCTCTCGCGACCCTGTCAGCCGGCTTAAGACCCGGTTATTGCTTGGCTTTATTTCACTTACCTTCTTTTTGGTCTTTGTCAAAACAGAGTCAATGTTAATATCACCGTTGATTGTGTTCAAATCGATTCTGACATACGGGTCGCTGCCAACGAAAGACAGAGAGAAAGTGCATTTTAATTAGCCAAGATTTGATTGCGGCCTAATTAGCAGCACACACTCACCTGGCGCCGAAAATATCCTTCTTGGCCAGCGACTGGCCACTGAGCACTACGATTCGCAGGTGGCACGAGTCCCCAGAGTCGTTCTGAAATGAAAGAGAGACGAGACCCCGAATGGGAAAATTAGTAAAATAGCCGGCATACAAATGAGAGACACTTGTGCACGCTTCGCTGGGAAAAAACAGCGGCGGCGGCGTCAGGGATTTTCAATGCCGACAACGAAATAAATAAGCCACATAATAATCCTGGCCACGCGGCGTATGCTTAATGTCAGCGATTACGCATACGCCGCGTGGGCCCACGCTGCGGGTGAAATTTTCATGCACTTTATACACAAAAACGCAGGCATTCCTTGCCGCTTTTTAAATGCTCCTCTGAAGGATCTGCATTATACATTCGTGTGCATAATTGTTGTGTTCGTTCGCGGCTAGATAATTTCCACGACCTTGACACACACACACACACCAACATACACACAGCGTAGAAGTTCAAGAGAGTCATCAAGTAATTGTCTAGTGCAGAGAATGTGGCCAAAACTTGAGCTAAATTGCGTGCTGTGATTCATTTCGGGCCTTGGGTTTTGAGTTTCTGGCTGCGGGCTTCGGGTCTGGGGGGGAATGCGGTCTATTTCATGTTGCGTCCAAGCTGTAGTTGGCATTTCTCATGGAAATGTTTGAGGCAGGCATATTTCGGGGGAAACATACATATTTTTGAGCCAAATTAAAAGGGGTTTCATGTCAAATTTCGTCTAATTGAGCCCGAGTTTGATGCTTTGATTGCTAGACCTCACTGCTTTGAGGTTTTCATCTCAATATAATTAATTAATACTGTTTATGCCGGAGTGTAGAGGGTTAAACTCGCTTTTTTGACAGGGATTTGCAGTAAAAAGGAATTTGAAACTGTTTCAGCATGGGATTTATTTTTATGCTTGCTTTAAATACTTGCAAAATTCTCGGGAAAACTCATTAAATTGTCATTCAAATTCTGCGAAAATTGTGTGGTTTATAGGCTTCATATCCAGTTTTATGGAAATGACAGTTCAATGGAAGTTAAGACTGCATTTATTTTCACATAAACTCGTCTTGTAATTCAATTTTATTTTCCCATTCGTAGAACACAACGAAATAATTATTAAATCAAAAAAAGATAAACACATGACGCATGTGTGGTATATTTGCACACCCTCAACCAGATTTTTCCCACTTTTCCTTGTCCTTATGCAGCAGTCTAAAGCGATTTAATATTTCAATTATGCATCGCCAGAGGCCAATGCTATTTTAGCAAAATTTTTGTTTACCTGTGAGAGCCAACCGCAATACCTCACACGGCAAATGCCATTAGCCAACCACAACATGGCCATCGAAGTAGGGCCAAAAACACCTCCTATGACCAGGCACTTGGCACCCCATTATTCTCTGGGAAACCGGGGTTTCTGGCAGAGCAGCAGCTAAACTTCTGCATTCCTGAAAGTTAAACAAAACCCATTTTATCTACTCATCTCTCCGAAGAGGAGCCTGGCCCGGGACCGGCACTTGTGTCCATTAAAAGGCTTTCCCATGAAATATTCAATTTGCCGACATTGTTTATAAAGTGAAGAGCAAACACCCGCCGCTGCCACCGCCCGCACATTCCCGGCACATCTCCTATTCGGTGGCTGACCAGACGGCGCCGTATCTATATCCACCGTCCACCCCCGATGTGGCCTTCCTTCTATATCAGATATCAGAGGCTCGCATGTTGCGGCTAGCTCTGTTGGCCGCCACATGACCCTGACTGGGTTGCTTTTTTAGACATAGTAGTAGTACATGTGCCATTTAGTACACGCTCTGGGGAACTACTATTCCATTCTGGTTCCTGGGTTCTGTGTTCTGTGCTATGTGTCTGTGCCCCTGCCTCTGTTTCTGTTTGGCTTTTATTTTTGTTTTTATTTATTCGCCTCGCAGTTCCGCATTTTCCATGAACTTGTACTATTGATTTTCACCGCATGGGTCTAGGCTCTTTAAAATAGCTGCGGCTTTTCCCACTTGTGCAACAATTAAAGGTGCACAGTAAGAAACAAAGCAAGTTAATTGGCCAGTTGTAAATGGTAGTAAGAGTAAATACCTAATGGAAATGCTGGGAAATAATAATATTCTCTTGTGTTTAGTAAATATTCAGATATCCATATCCATGTTCCCTACAGCTAAGCACCCTACTTGCTAATAACTTGATAATAAATTAATTTAATGCAATGCTATATCGCTTATATCCCGCATTTTATCGACGATGAGCTGAGCTAAGCTAATGCGCAATATTAGATGCCAGATGCCGCGATTATTGCCTGGACAAAGGTCCAATCAATCAGGCAAAGCTGCCGGGTTTCCCTGGACTCTGGGTGGTAATCCCCAAGGCCAAAGGCATGGATACCTTCCCCTTTCCTCTGCACTTTCGTCCTAAACCGCTGACCCTTTTGCAGCTGTCACGGTTCCCCCATCTGGACGCAAAGACAGGAAGCCTCTGACTGAGCCACGTCACCAACGGCTACTGGCCTGGCATTAAATTGATTTTTAGCCATTAAATCTGGGACCGAGGGAAATTAGCTTAAAACTGTTCTTGCGGTTTAAGCCAGCTTGGCTTGGGATTGGCAGTGGGCGGCGGAACTGCGTTAATTAAAAGGGATGTCCGACATAACGATCCCGGGCTGCCTCTGGCTCTGCATTGTGCTGCACTGCCTGCTGCCATTTCATCTTCGCTTGATTGACTGACTGGTTTACAGTGGTAAATCGAAAAGTTCAACAGAAATACGGAAATACGGAAAATACTCTCAGAAATTTCCGACTAATGGAGGGAAAGTTAAGAGTTCTAAAGAAAATTACGCTTTACAACTTGTAAACTTGGTACTTTTGTACTAATTATCCAATTTGAAAGATACAACTGAACCCACTTTCCATTGTACTCTGCCTTTGCTGTTCTGTGCTCTGCACTGCACTTCTTCTAATCACGATTCCCACTGATAGGGTCTCGATTTTCTTTGGCTACTGGAATCGACAACTCCTCCATTCCCTCGCAGCCGAATTCGATTAGAAATGGGCGCAACGCCAACCGCTCATTATCAGAGTTGTTGGCAGGCATTGACTGACTGTTGGCAGGCTTTGGATGACCATGTGACATCCGTCCAGTCCGAGAAGTAACCTGCAAGCCAGCGCCACAATCCATTTCCCATTTCGCCTTAGATTTCTGCTTCCCCCAATTTAATATTGACCGTGCCAACACACAAACTGAATGAATAATGAATTATAAAAATATATATGTGAATAATCATTCAGCTGTGCGCGCTGCTGATAAGCAAAATCGAGAGTGTGAGTGTGAGTGTGCGACGACGAGGGCCGAGATAGAAGGCCCAAAGAAGTCAAGGTGCTCTCCATCCACGGAAGCCCATGTTCGTTGTTCTTAACTCTTCTCTCTCGTCTGCTGTTCCAACAGACGGCTTAAGGAAGAGATAATAAATACCAGAGGCAACAACGGAATTAAGCAAACCCGAATATCAATTGTGGCCAGTTTTTCAAATTTAATGCGCACAATAAAAAGGCAGAAAGAGAAGAAAATCCGAGTGAGTGGGGCGCAAAGCTAAGGCGCTGCCATTAACCTAATTGATTGGTTATCGCCCCACCACTTGTGACACTTTCCATGGGGTCAATGCAAATTCATTACACAAATTGACATTCTCTGCCGTGCATTTCGTTTTGATGATAGATACATTCAACATTTCATTTGCTTTGATACAACAGATACAGATAGAGATGCTAGCTAGGTGCTCTACGAATCCCTGCGAATAGTGGAAGAACAATAACCAGATCGAACTGACATTGAAACATTATTGAATGTGTAGGGCAAGTAATGTGCGTCAAATGTGTACACTTCCAGTGCTATAAATACACCAATAACAACGATATATATCTCTATGACGTTAACAAATGCAAAATATGGCTTATGTTATCGAAAAGATACATTATTTTTTAATACTCAATATACGTTTGTTGTTTAATAGATTCTTAGAAATGAAAAATAAACTTTCAACGAATATCTATTATGATTCCCGGGGGAAAGAACACTGGCTACTCAATTTAAGGGTCAATATTCTTTGAATTGTCAACTGTATCTACAAGTCTGATAAATATATAAATCAATGTGTTGTTTAATTAGATAAAGTAAAGTTTAAAGTCCATCGGTGATTTATCATAAATGTTTAGCTATTTTAATACATTTTTAAAGAGCACTATAAAAAACAAATGTATATCTTTATAATGAAATCAACATTTTATCATTTTCGAAATCATTAAAATATTTAAACTGTAATTTTGTTATTTAATATCGTATATATGTATTAGAGATATTTTAATTCGCATAAACAAGAAAAGTATTCCACCTTTTCTTTAAATTTGTACCATTTTATATTTGGAAGGGTTTTCTCTTTGTGAAAATTAGAATAGTCCCGCGAATCTCTATCCTCAACCCAATGACTTTCGCTATAAATATTTATCTGAGAAAGGAATAAATCGAGAATCTAACTGAAGAGTTACTCTTTAAGTTCTGATAAGCTTAAGGATATTATTTACCTATCATTTAGCAGAGAACCCTTTTTCAAACCCAAGTGATTACACATTTCAGTAACTTTAACTTACATTCAAACTATTTTTCCTAAAGATTTCAAAGATTTACATTCTCCCCTATTCTACCGATCATCTCTGATTTTCAGCACGCCCCTAAATCCCTGAGCCGGAAAATCCGGCAAGCGATCTCGGCAAGAGAAGAGAACGCCAGAGGAGAGAGGAAAATGGAGGACAGATCGATGGCTTAGATGGAGGAGGAGTGGCGGCAGGCAGGCAGGCACGTGAGACGCATCAAAGGCGGCTCAATTAGCGGCCGAAGAAAATGAGCGCACACACACCAACAGCACACACAGCCAGCTTAACATACATTCCGTAGATTTGCATATGTACCGCTTACACGTACTTGCGAGGGAGCGAAAGAGTGCAGGAGAGGAGGAGCGGTAGAGAGCTCTGCTCTCGCCAGTTACTTACATCACCGTTATTGTAGCCATGGATTTGGCCATCTTCGCTCGTCACCGATGGCGATGTGGTTGTTGACTCGGCCATTTTTGTTTTGGATTTTGATTGCGATTTGATTTAGGTTTGGATTTGATTTTAATTTTAATTACGCTTCGGTGTCTGGACTTTAATCACTTCTGATTGTGTTAATTTTCGTGCACGCCTCTTTTTTATTTTGCTTTCAACTAAATTGAGGAATAATAAATTAATAAACAACATGGAATATTCGCCGCTTTGGCGGTTTTAACTGCACAAAACGGGTTAGCCAGAGCCACAAGGAATTTCTGTTTCTATTCTTACAGCAGCATTCTTTGGGTTCTTTATTATTATTTTGTTTGTTTCTGGTTTTCTGTTGTCTGTTTTTATTCTTTTTTCACTTTTTTTTTTGGCGCACACAAGGTTTTATTTTGGTAACTCGTCCGCAGCTTTGCCTTTATGCTGCTGCTGCACAGCCCAAGCTGCTGCTGCTGCAAAGGAACAGGTTTCACAACAATTGCCGTTTTTTTTTTTATTACGATTATTGCGTATACGTAATGTTGGCCAGGGGGGAGAAATTATTATAAGGGCGTCCCCGCGAAGGCTTAATCACATTCATGTATATTCGCGCGAATTAAAGGCGAAGCATGACTAATAGGGCGCCCAGCCAGAAGAGGAAGAAGCAGATTCCGAGTGAATTTCAACAGATTTCGCCGATACTCTCCTCCGACTGTTGCTTTTCAGATACGTACGTTTATTTACTTTTTTCTTGCCTCTTTTTTTTATTTATATAATTAACACATTTCAGGGGTACGGGTGCGATGCATTAGCCCGCAATAAATTGATCTTTACTGCGTATATATTTCGTATTCGTATATATTTATAATTCAATTATTCACTTATTTATCTTTTATTAACGGCCCTAAGCGATAGAAGCACCAATAACAACAATAACAAACGAACCAACACTATTGCGAAAACATGTTCTGCGTAAATCTCTCGGCCTCTCGCTCGCTCCCGCTGCGAGTGTGTGTGGTGCGAGTGTGAGTGCGAGCGGAACAGCAAGAGCAACCAACAACACAGCACAACACTTGTCGGCAGCCGCTGCACGTAAACTTTCAGCTATCGCGTTCTAAGCTAAAATGGAGGCAGCTCCATCAACAGAGTGTGACCAGCGCACGGGTGGCCCCCAAATGGGGAGAGCTTTAGTATTTTGTGTGACCAAAATGGCAGAACATTATTTGTAGTCCGTCTCCACTAATATTTACAGTTGTTACAGTATTTACAGAAATAAACCAGCTTTCAGCCATGAGCAGAAGGGGTTTTGGGGGGTTGTAAAGGGTTGTAAAGTGAAAAAAAGTTATTTACAAAAAAATAATGATAATTCTAAAACATTGAAGTAATAAAAAAAAAATAAGAAAGGTTAAAAAGTATTTAAAGAATTAAACAAAAATTAAATTGACTTTAAATATATAACACTATTGCCGAATATTGCGTATACGCAAAATCCTGTAGCTCTTGAACCAGGACACCTAGGACATTGAAATTTTGATTCGGACATGAAAGATTTAAAAATAAATTTTAAGTATTTAAAAAATGTTTTAATTGATTTTAATAATGTCTAATATTTTAAATATTAGAAAAATTTAAAATTTCATAAAAATATAAATAAAACAACAATTATATTAGTATCAAGAAAAATACTGAATACCAAATATAATGCTCCAATTAAAACGCTTTACAACACTGCAACCCAAGCTTTCAGCTGCTGATAAAAAGCTTGCCCAAATGACAGCTCAGACCTTACCCCTTCCTTCCTTTCATATTCACCCATCATTCTCTCTCTCTCTATCNGCAAAACAAAACAAAAACAGCTGATCGGCAGTCGAGTGTGCTTGTACCCGCGTGGGATGTATCTGTGTGTGTGTGTGCATCTGAAATTTGTATCTTCTGCATGAAGATATATATAAACACAGAATATAAATGTTAGGCTAAGTAGCGCATCATCAATTATAATTGACATTTGACTGCCATTGTGCCGGCTCTGTTGAATGACGCAATGACGCAATGGATTCCAATTCCAAATCCAATTAACCTCGTGTAAATAGCCAACTGTTGACTGATAAGCGGCCCATTAGGCCAATTTGTTGGGCAATCAGTGACGTAGCGCCTGGACAGGTGCGTTCATCGTTCGTCTGACGTGCGAATTGGATTAAATAACCCAACATAGCCGAGCTCTCCTCAATTAGCGGTGCCTCCCCTGGACACAAGGGCTCTAATGAAGATAAACCCTCAAATACATGGCCAGGAATTCCTGCCATTTCTCTGACAACGTTTAAATAAGTTGGGTAAACAGAATTCAGAAGGCGCCGAATTACCGTTCATTGAGTAAGCACACTGGGAAAAAAATCTATTGAAATGGATTTGGTGAATATGAAAAATATTAAATAAAATAAAATGTTTAAAATTTACAAATTAGTTGAATGAAATTAGCAGAAACTGAAAACTAGAATAGCACATTTTTAGGTCCACTAAATTTCGTTGATAGACTCTTATCTATACTATACTATATCAAACCTATTTACTTTTTTAAATTCCAAATGACTGATGAGTTCTTTGAATATTTACACAGAACAAAAAATTATAGTTTATTTTAATTAAATCTAGACTTGTTATTCAACCTACTCACATCCCATTTGCTAAATTATATTTTTCGGTGCATTTAACGGAGGCACAATTTACGCACATTCACTTTCAGACGAAGACGGAGCTATGGCCAAGTCTGTGTTGATAAATTCAATTAGGTCTGAAGATATGCCGATGAAGACTTCTCTCGCTCAAGTGGCTCGCATCTTTTGGCAAATTGAGATAAATAAATAAATTCCCGTTTACGTTTAGTCTGAGATCTCGATGCGAAATATTTGTTTGCACAAGTGAACAAAACAATAGTGTGAAGAAGAGCGAATTCCAGACACTAAATAAACATCACTAGAGGCGTGTTTTCCTCTTCGCTGGTGGCGCTGGATGCTTATCAAGCTGTTTTTTTTTTGCATTAAGAGGGGGAAAGTGCAAGTGAAGAGCTTGAAAAACCACTTAAAATTGAAGAGGTTGTTATTAAGGCCTCAAACTAATAGTTTGAACTAGTTAGCCAGTTGTTGTATTAAATCGACTTAAAAGGGGGATCAAAAACATCGAAATGAGTAATACTCAAAGGCATAAAATCACAACTTAATATTGTGTAATTTCATAGTTTTCTTCAATGGTTAAACCAGGTGTAGATCCCCTGAATTCCCGACTTTATACCCTACTTTATCACCCTTGAATGGAATCTCCGGGCCCATCTACACGACTCAGCTGTTTGGCGAGCTGCCGATTAGATTAGCAGTGAAAACATCGTAAAAATAGAAACACCAAATAAAGCGGAGGCACCGATAAGGCGGAACGAAATCCCCCCGGCAACCTCCTCTATCTCAACTATTCCCCTAATTTTGTTACCTATTTGATACAGAAAAGAATTCTGGATATGGTTTAAAGGTAATTTCCGTCAATGTAATGGAAGATAAAAGATATAGAAGAGCGTTGGCTTACTCTAAGTATGGATGGTGGTCTTTTGAGAGGGAAAATATGTTATATTTGGGAGATCTCTCTGTTCTTAATAAGATAATGATAAATGATAAAATGCACTTACCACTGCAGCCAACGATCGACGTGGCGTGTGTCCGTTGCCGAATTCCAGGCGCGTCTGCTGTTGTCCTGCAACAGAGGCGGCTCTCCTGCGCGGCGGCGGGCGTGGCACATCGCCACCTGACGTTATGGCCGTCGCCGAGGAGGATGATGAGGGGATGGGAAGGGCAGAAGCGGCGACCAAGCCGCTGGAACGTGCCGACATTATTATTGTTGTTATTTTTTAAACAAGAATCTGCAAAGAGAGAGAGAGGAGAGTGAGGAATGTGTGAGTGAGAGGTGCATAGAGTGCAACGGAGGCGGAAGTGCAAATTAAGCGAGAAAAGACACGAGTGGCTGGCTGGCGGGGAAGGCGGCAGCTGCAGAGGCTTGCGACAATGGCTTGGAAGCTGTGACAAGACAAGGCCATAGTGAGAAGTGCGAGAGGCGAGAAAAGTAAAGAAAAGAAAAGCGAGCAGAACAGACAACAAAGAGGGGAGCTACAAAAGTGCACAATGGACGGCGCGGGCGAACGGTACTTGTGCTAGATGCCATCTCTCTCTGCCGACCGCCCTGTCCTATGCCCCTGTGTCTAAGCGAGGTGTGGGAGAGAAAGATAGAGCAATGGAGTAAGCGGCGCACAAAAGCCAAACATTTTCCTTGACAGGCAGCGCCTGCAACAACTACGGGCGTAATTAGCCAAGCGCGAAGGGTTCAACGGCATGTCTTCTAGCCGTGTGTCTCTGGCTCTAGCTCCTCCTCGTTTATCTTTTATGGCTCGGTTTCGCCCAAGTTTTCCACTTACTCTTCTAGCACACACACACGCCGCACTATAATTTCGCTTGATTTATGTATATATTTGCACCAGTATGTGTGTGAGTGTGAGTGCGGGTTGGCCTTTTATCCACTATGTGCGGAAAATCATCACGAAAAATCTTCTATTCACACGGCGAGTATTCCGGCAATCACGGCAGCGCGCTCACATGCCTTGAGTCGCCGATCTGGGGCGTTGGGGCGGCGGCTAAAGCTGCATACATATATCGCACGCGAGATTGAAAACAATAATTTAAAAACTGCACACCGGACTAAAAAACACGCAAAACGACGGGACAAAATCGAGAACAAAAATGCCAGAGGGACCAGAGTGGCGCGGCACCTAAAATACCGCCTCACCTGGAGCCGTTACCGTTCGGTGAAACACATGCCGAGCCTATAGAGAGCAAATTTTAGTTTGATAAGGCTTATATTAGATTATTATCTCTCTGTAAATGCAGGTTTCTGGGCTGCTTTTGTTGTAAAACTCGTTTTGTTGCGAACTTGCATTATTCTGCCACGCTGCCAGCTCGGTATATTTGAAGTATTTCCCCACCAACGATGAACGGCCACACGAAAGCAGTGAAAATCCAAATGAAACGCGAAATCTAATAAATAAAAGTGTTGCAAATTGCAGTTGTTGGTGCATTTAAACCCATAAGAGTGTCCGAATTTCAAGCCCATAACCGCCCACAGCCAACACAATATATACAGAGCCCCTGACAGACATTTCCAGCCATCAAAACACTCGAAAAACGCCAGAGCGGCAAGAAGAAGAGAGGTGCGTGGTGCGTAGTTAGTGCGAAATTGCGTATTAGGAAAAAACAACAACAACACCAACACCAGCGAGGCAGCAAAACGGCTTCGAAAGCCAGTGAAGAAAAACTGCAAACGCAGGCAACGACAAACATTTAGCGCCGAATCAACAAACAGCCAGCTAAGATCAAATATCGGGTATTATCGAACGACACAGCAGGTTACATGGGTCTGACGGATCAAGACTGGATCGGCT
>JAEIHY010017262.1:0-21097 GCA_018904565.1 Drosophila tsacasi | reverse complement strand
TTTTGGTACATGGTATATAACAGTCGTTCACGAACGACTGTATCTTTCTTACTTGTTTTTTTTCTTCTTGTTGCAACTCTTTGGCGGACTTGAATTTGTCATGCAAATGCCTTTGTCTTTGCTCATCTGCTGGGAACACGTTTTTCCCTGTCGCTGCACTTGGCATTCAACGCAAAGCTGCGTTGGGAAAATGCCCCCTAAAGAACTGAGAACAATTAGGGGGAAAAATGGTGGGAAAAAGAGCCCAGAGATTTGAATCTTAAAGAGACAATAGAATAGAGGAAATTTCGCTTTTACTTTTGTTTTTTTTCTGTGTGTTTAATATAAAAATTAAACAGAATCATAGTAACCATAGGCAAATAGTTTCAAGCAAGCAATCGAACAGTTTCCTGTTTTGTCAGTCTCCCCGTCTCAGTATACAATTTGTTTTCTTACAGTCTGCTAAAAAAATTAAACATAAAATTTCCTAGTCTAAATCGAAATTCATAGTTATGTGGAACTATTTACAGGAACAGGACGTTAAAACTGCGATAAAGTTATCGCAGCAAAGTCCGCAGTATCCATCTGTTTGGTGGTTCCTAGTAAAAGGCGTTGAGTGTATAAATTATATAATAGGAGATCAGTGGCTTCTTCCAATTATCCTGCTTGGCCTCGTTGTGCTGGCCGTAGTTTTCGCAAGGCGTGAATTGGAAGAAGAGGTGAGTTGAAATTTGGAAGTACATAAAGATATATCTGTTGTGATGTGCTCTTTTGCATGTCAAGCGTGAAGTGGCCATGGCCGCCTCGCAAGAGAGAAAGCCAGCTGAGAATTCTGTGCCAGAAGTCGAGATTCTAGCCCCCGAGGAGACTGTGGTGACCACTTCCTCACTTGATCTAATCCCCGGATCTGCAGACACTTACTATCAAGATGAACTTCAATTTAAGCCCGCGAACCCGCATTCTGTGGAGTCGCAACTTGTGACAAACGATGTTCAAAAGGAAACTAAACCTAGGCAGATGAAAAATTCAAAGATTCCCGTCCGTAAGAAAGAAGTTGGCAACGCCAAAAGGGATCCACCTCAAACATCTCAAGGGGCAGCGCCTTCATCGAATTATCCTAGGCCCAACTCCAGGCAGATGGGGACTACACCGAGAAATTCCACTCAAAATCTAGGCGGATCAAGACCCGCAAGTGATCCCCATCGTTTTAATATCCCGACCTTCCCCCGGTGGAGACTGTAGATTTCCAGCGAAATTTTTATTTGAATATTATAACTATATAGAACCGGATTTTACATGATTTCACAGATATGTATATGTCCTCTTTGGCAAATAAACTGCAACTGAAAAAGACAGTTTTTAAGGGATCTTATATATTTATTTAGGCAATATATGTACTTTTTATATATATATATATATGTAGTAAGTATATTATTCTATTTATTTACAAGTATTTTCATTATTTACCACCTTTCCTATTTACATCTTTAGCCCCTTACAACCTTGACATCTTCTCACCTTCAGCTGCTTAGCCCTTAATCGCCTAAAATTACCTCTGGTTGCACTTCTCACCTATTTCCGTCCAGGGTTATCTCTATTTTCCCGTACATAATCACCGGCTCTTAACTAGTGGAGGCCCTCAATTAGGCTTTGAGGTGACCGGCTGCCTGCCTAATCGAGCCATTTTTTTGCGGGGCCCAGCTAACTTGGCTTTTGCCAGTTGGCTTGCATATTTTCTTGGCTAATTGGCAGGCTCGATGACAACGTTCCACGTTCTTTTTTTTGTATGTTTGAATGATTTGGCAGCCGCAAAACTTTAGAAAATCCCCCTCAGACGACAATTTGGCTTCGGTTGAGGTAGTTACCATTTAATATGTACTAGAGAATGTTCATTGTTGGCCAGATTTTGTTGTAGTTTTTAGTTTTTAGTTTTTAGTTCTGCTGGCCAACATGTTGGCATCAGACAAGTTGTAAGGAAAACCGGAGAGGCTGCAGACGAGTTGCCAGATTTTTTTTTAACAGGAAATATTTCTACTGAGGAAAAATGTCTTAAAGAAAATAATTAAAAACTTGAGAATTCAAGTATTTGGGGGATTATAATTAAAATTAAAACATTTTACTAAATATTATTAATAATCAGGAGTGTCATAGACTTCGCTTTGAATTGAAAATAAATTGAAATGTTGTCCAAAAGTAGGCTACGATTTGTTAAATGGTAGAACTGAAATTGTTGGTGTAATAAAATATTTTATAAATATTATAAACCTACTAATTTATTTGATATTTGATTCTTATTAATCTTATTGAATAAATTGATTAACGATAGTTTTGTGCTTGCTACAATAAATAATCAGGGCTACCATATAATTTTCTCTGAATTAAAAATACATTTAAATGTTGGCCAAAAGTAGGCCACGATTTGTTAAACCTTAAAACTATGCTTATTTGATAAATATATTTTTACAGATTTGTTTAAAAAATATATAATAATTTTTTTAAAATATAACATAAATCAAAATATATTCCTTTTTTAATTTAATTTAATTAAATTATTATTTAAAAATATATTTGCAATATAAATGATGCCCAAATTGGGTCACGATATGTTTATTCCCAAAACAACCCCAAATTTGGGAGGTAACATTGTAAAGATTGATTTAAAAATATATTAAAATGTTGTAAAATTTTTAAGATTTAATAATTTTTTAAATTTTTTATTCAATTTAAGTACATTTGTTATCAAAAAATTAACCCTACGATAGTTTTGTGGCCTCTCAGCTGCTCTCCCCCGCACTCATTGTGCGCTCTCTCTCTTGGCCAGCTTCTGGTTTGTTTATTATTTGGCCCAAAGGCTCTCTGTCTCTCTCTACCCCTCCCTGGTTGGCTTTAGCTCTCTCTCTCTTTTGAACCTGTTTGTTGGCCGCCTTTAGATTGGCAGACGGAATATGGTTTTTGGTTTTAGTTGAAACTTAACTGCAAACGCGTCCGGTTGTCGAAGTTCCTTGTGCCGATTTTGGTTATTTGATTATTTATGAATCGCCCGAAGAGTCTGTGAACTGTCTGTGTTCCGGTGGAAATAAAATAAAAATATATACAAGTATATATACAAACATATATACAAAATAATACAAAATTCCTCTTCATTCATTGAGAAAACAAAAGTATGTGAAAGTGCCTGTATGTGTGTGGCTTTTGTTTCTTTTTTTATTATTTTGGGAGTCCCCAGACAACGCGTCGTATGTGAAACATTTGTGCGAACAGATTTAATTGTGATTTTTTGTGCAGTTTTGTTTCGCTTCTCTGTTTTTTTTTTTTTGGCCATAAATTTCGCTTTCCACGGAATAGAAAACCGTTTTTAATTTGAGCTCTAGCGCGTTTTTTTTTATGAGATTTCGTACATAGTTTACACTTTGGGTGTAATTTACGGCGTCACGCCTTAATGACGTCCACAGCAACTACAACAAAGTACGGAGATCGAAATAGGCACAATAACCAGGCGAAAATACAAAATACAACAATTGAAAGGCAGTCTTTGGAATTATAGTGCACATTCCCATGCAAAATCGAGGGAGGGCTCCCTCTTCATCTTCATCTTCATCTTCGACATGTGTGTCTCGTCTCTTGCACGTGACTCTTCTACGGTTTTCCACGGAGCCCACGCCCTTTTGTTAGAGCTGCACTTTTCCCAAGCACTTGGCCAGAATTATGGCCATATTTATGCAAAGGCACAGGTATAATAGAGGAGAATTTCAAACTGAAAAGGGGATAGTTGCTAGTTGCTTGTCAGAAGACAGATACTTTGATTTAAACATATTTGAACGCATTTCTTGGGCCTGTTTAAAGTGTTATTTGTTTTTAAAATTTGCATAATGTATTTACATTTTAAATTCAAAGAAAGTTATAGAAAATGTTACCCTAAACCCTAAACAAATAATATCCAAAGTGATTTCCTTTTCCTTTAGAAAACCTTTAATATTAGATTTAAAGGTTTATTAATAGCGGTCTTGTTTTCAAAAACTTTTATTATATCAGAACAACAAAAATACCAAACTATATTTTTTATCAATATAAATATGCATTTAAAATTAAAAAAAAACTTATTAGAATTTCAAGAACTCTTAGAAACTCTTAAATAACTTTCCTAATAGCTTTCTAAAAATTCTCTTAATAAAAGTAACTACCTTGCCACCATTACACCATTATTTCAACACCTTTTAAGACTTTTAAGACGACTTACACAAACAGTCAATCAAGTGAGGCTCTTGGCTGAAAGTGTAATCAACTTTTTACCTGTAAAATGCACTCGCATCGAACAATTTCCACACTGATCTCAACCCTTTTTCTGCCGCTCATCAATCAAAATCGAATCAGTTTTATTATAGCCTTAATTACGCAGAGAGCAGCCATATAAATGTTGGCCGCAGGGGTCTGAGCATTTTCATTGTTAGTTGTTAGTCGAGAGAGTGTGCACTTTTCTCGGCTTATATTCGTTTTTTTCGATTCGATTTCGATTTCGCTTTCCGAAGAGCATTTAACGACGTTATCAGAGCGATATTCCCAGCCGCGTGATCATCCAATATTAGCCATCCGCTCATCGTCATTATCATCATTGATCATCATCTTTGACTGCAATTGCACTTTTTGCGGTTTTTCGGTGTGTGTTCAGCTTGAGGAGATTCGTAATGAAAAGTGAAGTGTTGTCGGCAATTGCGAAAGTGTGTCTAATTTGCCGGGTGCGTTTTCTCGAACGAAATTTCCTTTTTTATTTCTCTGCTTCAAAGGAAAACAGCCATATAAATCAAGCTTAAAATGAACCAAAAATGAAGTTAATGGTTGTAATGGTAGTAAAATAATTGGATTGGGAGTGTGAATGATCAATTGTTAATATGGTTAGACTTAACGACCAGTAAAGTGTTGGTGATTTATGTCAATATGGATATTTAAATGCAGAGATTATTGATAAACATACAATAAACAAATATAAAAACCGATTAACTATTGGAAACTATGAAATAATTAATCAGAAAACTCAAAAGTTACAAAGGATACCATTTAAAATATAAAGGAAAAGCTGTAAAATTGCTTTAAATATATAAAAACAGTTAAAAAACAGTTTGATAGCATACAAAATATTAAACCAATAACGCTCCTCGATAAAAATTTACATTTACAAGCTGATACCTTAAATTAAAAATCAAAAAACCACCCAGAGGACTAAGTAATATTTTCAACATCTTAAATCACCAAGAAATTCTCCTTTCAAGCAATTAAATCTTATCAAAAACTCAACAAGCAAGTGAATCTTATCGGTTTAAGCCAACAAAATATAAACACAATGACGTCCATGAAGCGGGCAATGGCATCTGCAAAAGATAAACAAATTAGCTAACTAAACAGAAAATAACTAAAAGATAAAAAAACGGTTAAAACAAAACTTTAAGCAGAAAAAGAAGTCTCAATAAATCTCACCTAAATGGATGATGAATATTTTGAGTATTTTCCCTATGACCATCGTCGCAGTCATTTGAGAGAAATGTGCGTATAAAATTCTCCCCCCTCACAATGTTGTTTGTTTTCGATGTTGATTGTTGCTTGCACTTAGCTGTATTCCACGTTTTGTCATTCAAATTCATATCTAATTCTTAAGAAAACCACAAAGAAACGCCTCTTAGGCCAAGAAAGTACGAAGAATACGAAGAAGTCAACGCCCACATGTCCATAAATACTTTCACTTGCCCCTCAAAACACAAAAGACGTCAATTTCTGTCGTTACTTTTATTTTTGCAGTGACTCAGTGGCATTGTTTCGTTGGAACTTGCCACAAATCGCGACATTTCTCGACCCCTTTTAATTTGGTTTAGTATTTTCTGAAGAAACGCAACTGAAGCATAGCGAAATGTTTGTTGGGGTAAAAGTTGTAAGAAAGTGGAGAAAATTAAAGAGAAGTGCAAAGAAATTAGTCAGGAAAATATAAAAATATTTATTTGAAGATTACATTTTGATTAAATACATTTGAGACATTTTAAATAACGTTTTACAAATATTTTTAGGTTTGAGAGTATTTTTTGTTGTTTATTTATTAATTTATTTGTATTTAATTTAAAGCGTTTATTTATTTATTTAAAAGTTCATGTTCAAAAACGTTTCCTTCCAAGAATCGTTAAGGGGAATTTTTCTATACAAAAGAAAGACTTGTAATTGTATATATTTAATTCAAATTGTACAATTATATTTTGAACTAAATATTAAATATTTTATTAGATATTAAATTAGGTTTCTACCTGAATTTAAACTTCGTTTGACACTTGTTCACCTTTTTCTTGAAACCTTTTGAATAAATGTAATAATTAATTAATATGAACTTACCAAACGCTGACTTTTATTTTAGCTTTTCAAATTCCTTTCAAAAAATAACCTTAGCTTAGTTCAAATTATAGTCTTTAGAGAAAAATATCAAAAATCACTTAATTAAAAAGAATATGTTTAATACTCTCTCTTTATACTTTGCCTAACCCTTTCTCCACTTCTCTAAAATTTGTATTAAAACCTTTAAGGCTTTTTATAATTAAATTAAGCAACAACAAAAAATCCTAAAAATCCCACTCATAATAAGGGAACAAAAACCCGTCTCTGTGGCACTCAAAAAAGTAGTTTTTTCAAGAAAAAAGAGCGGTTTTTTAATAGTTTCAATTAGATGAACTTCCCAGGCGCTTAATGAGCGGTTTTCAAACCCAAAGCTTAACTTGGTAGCCTCGCCAGGGGGGGAGAGAGGGCGGTACCAGGTGAGTGGGCAAGGTGTGCTTCACCCTTTGGCAACACCGCTGAAATAGTAACAGTTAATCGCTGGCCCCGGTGCAGTGAGGCGTTTCTGCAATAAACAAAAAATTGAAAAACAAAAAAAAAATGAAACCAGATTTGGCCGAAAAAGCTTCCGCCAAAAAGGGGGAGAGCGTTGTATCTGGGTCAATCTCAAATCGCACCTTCCTTACCTGACTGGCACAGGTGTTTGTCTAACTCATTTTTACCCTGTTTTTCTGTTTGCCTTTTCCCCTCATTTATTTTTTTTGCATAATCCGATCGTGATTGATTGACGCGCGCCTTGGGGATTGGCGTGGCAAATATGAGACATAAATTGCATTAAAGAAAGGCACAAGGAAAAATAAAGGAAAACAAACGAAAACAAAAGAAAAACAAAAGAAATCCAAAAGAAAAAGAAAAGAAATCCAAAAGAAAAACACAAAAAAAACATTGAAAATAAAAGAAACTCAAAGAGTTAATGGCAGTAAAAAAGCAAACATAATGGAAGTCTGTCTGGTAGCCTTTGTCTATCTTTTTTTTGTGTGCTCTCTCTCTCTCTACCTGTGTTTATGTTTTGAATTTTAAGCACTAAAGTTCAAGAAACTTTTGCCACCTTTTGATTATTTAATTTTAAAAAGACCCTCGCCTTCAATCATTAAAGTTTTACTTTAATTTCTTAAACTCTTCCATAACAAGTGCAAAGCCAACAAACAGGTTGCCATTTCTGTTTAAAGATCTTAGTTCTTTTTTATGAGTCGGTCTCTTTGTCAGGTGACTTTTTATTTTGAGGGAAGGTGGGGACTTTCCCCTGCATTCAATTAACAGTTGCCCGCTAAAAGATGCAAGTGACTTGGTAATGAGTTAAGGTTGTTAACTAAAGTTAACTTGGCTTTTACTGGCAACCAAGTGTGAGAAATGATCCACAAGAAAGACTATTTTTTCTCACTGATTTGATAATATTTACTAAATGTCTGAGCAGTTTTTGCAAAGCGATAAATAAATATATAACAATCATTTAATTTACCTTTATAATATTCCTTTTTAACAAAATAGAAACAATTATTAAATGTTGTTCAGAAAACATTTTAACTTTATGAAGTTTTATAAGAGGAATACTCTACATTTTACAGAAATTTAAAGGATTTTTTAGCATAGATTTTATGGGTTATCTATTTGTTGAAATATTTTGTAGTAAATATAATAGTAGTTCATTTTTATTTAAAAGAAAAAATATTTTTTTATAGTATACATTTTCAATTTGTCAAAAAACTGAAATTAGAAATACAACTTTGAACATTTACGGCTTACTACTAAATACAGACACTGGCTTTGTGTAAAATAATTTTTTTAAGCCTTAAGCTTGTCTTTGACTACATTTTGAATAGATTTTTCTTTAAAGTAGTAAATACTTATTTTAATAAATTCTTTTAAAGCTAGCCTTGCATTAATTCCCTTTTACCTTTAATAAAATCAACCAAGACCTACAAAATAACAATTTCGCTTGACGAGTCCTGCTCGTACTTCAAGCTCGAGCCTTAGTGTGCCCAAGCGACTAACCTTCTTTAACAAAAATCTGTATATTATATACATATATATATGTATATATATTTTTCTATTACTAAATAACAATTGAAACAACTTTGGAAGCTCCCTCTCTGCCTCATTCCCACCTGTTATTTTTTCAGGTGACCCCCTCGCAAGGGCTAACGAAGCGGAACGCAATGCGAGAGGGAATAGAATAAAGCAGGGGAGATGACAGGGGATGTGATAGTAATTGTGGTGCTAAAAAAACGTAAGAGAAGGGGGAAGAATGACAGAGTTTTTGTTATTCAACAGGTGCTTTTGGTAAAATGGTTTGACAGGGTTTTTAACCTTATATCAAGTTTTTTATATATTTAATATTACATAACATTAAATATTATATATAAGATATATTTTTACATATAGATTTAAAGACTACAGGGAAATTTTAAAAACCTACTAAAGGAATACCAAAAAGAAACTCTTTTAGAAAACCAGCAGATTATAATTTCCGGTTTCATATTTCATTCAAGTTATAAAGCAACTCCCTCTACGAAATTCAAGGTTACCCAAATATGTTCAAAAAAACTGACTCAGATTCAGTAATTCAGTCTCCACTCCCCTGTATGTACATACATATGATATATATTATATATTTATACCCCTGCCCCTTGGCGGCACTCCTCCAAATGCTGCCAACGACCTTAATCATATTTAAACAGTTTTTTTAATAAATTTTTTGGGGTTGCCATAGAGATTACGTGCCATTACCTTGATCGTTTTTTTTTGTGTACAATTAACAGTAATTTTTTGGATTCGTTATTTTCCTTTGCTGTTTTTTTATTTTGTTTAATGTGAATTTATTGCTTAGCTAAAAAAGTAATCAACAAAATAGCTTGTAGTTATATTATTTGCAATGGTTGTGTAAGCTTGAAGTTAAAATTTGCTAATAAAATAAATTATAGGTTGCATATACGATTTAAAAAATATATAAAAATGATAAATTAAATAGAAATTTGTAATTAAAGTTCTTTAAAATATTTGAATCTATTAATTTGTAGACCTTTAAGGAGTTATCCCTGACTCTTAATTGTTTTTTTTATACATTTCTAGCTTTAATTTAAGAACCTGCTGATTGCTAGTCAGTACTCTCTTTATTTTATTTATTTATTCGTTAAAGTTTATAATTGACAGCTAATTCAAGCCACATGCAACTTTTAAATTAATATAAAAAATATATACAACTCCACAGACTGGTTTTTGCCTTCGAACTACTTTAAAGTCTCAACTGTTTGGCTGCATTTTAATGTCAACTCCACTTTGCATCAATAAAATGCCAGACGACCGACTACTGACTCATAAAGGCAGCTTTCCAACTAACCACAGATATATATATATATATTTTTTTGCATTTTTTGCTTCTGCAAAAATTGCGCAACATTTTTTTTTAAGCTGCAGCAGGTCCCCCCAACAAATTTTGGCTTTGGTCAATTTGCAATAATTTGCCAGCTTGTTTTTAGAGTTTTTTTTTTTGCTGTTTGCTTTGCATTTTTTACGAGCACGCAATGGCAATTTTTATGATGTTTTTTTGCACACAGGATTAACTTAAAACATAAAACTAAAGTGGTAATATGATGAGACAGATTTTCATAGTTTTTAGTTCAAACTACACTGCAAAAGTGGGTTAATGAGTTCAGCTGCCGACAAACTCTGACTGAAAGCAAACAACAACAAAAAGTGGAATATCTAACGTTTTGTTTGCAAACTTTTCTGGTTTTGTGCGAATTTTGCCTCAATTCTTGTTTTCAATTTGAGGAAAAACGGAACCATTTGCGGTTTTTTCATATTTACGCCACGCATTTTCCATGTGAGAGCCATGTGAGGAGATGATCACCTCGAATGGAAACCGCAAAATGCTTTTCAGCTTTAACAAAACACAAATAAATGGTTGCGAAAAATAATGGTATTAGTTTTTATTAGTTGTGGTTTTATTGCTTTTTGTAGGGAAAATAGTTTGCGTTTATATTTTTAAGATGCATTTTATTGTAGTTTTTTTTATGATTTAATTATTTATCGGAAGACGTTAGCCACGTTAAGGTTATAAAAAAAGCATTGTGCTTTATAAAAAAACCTTAACATTTTCACAAAATTTGTTAACACTTAAAATCTGTTTTACTTAAAAAAATTTTCTTAAAATTACGAATACTTTTTTTTTATGTTTTCCAAATTCCTTTCTACTAAAATGTGTAAATAAAGACAGTTTTCCGGCACTTTTCTTTGCATCTCGACATCCACTTCCATTTTGCTTTCCTTTCCCCTTCATTTGGCTTTCAGCATTCGTTGTCGTTGCAAAATGTCTCCCACCTTTGACCCATTTTCTCAGTTGGACAAACAAATTTTCCTCTCACACATTTTCCTCCTCCACTGAGTTTCCTTCGCCACTGAGTTTCCTTTGCCACTGAGTTTCCACTTTGAAATTTAGTCGTCTACGTTTTTGTCTCTATATTGCCGTGTCTTTATCTGTCTGCGTCTACATGCATCTTTCGCAATTATTTTGTCTTGGCTGCAACTTGGCTTTTCCTTTTTCCTTTTTCCTCTTGCATTTTCATTTCTTTCTTTTTCTTTTTTTATTTAATTATTTTGTTGTTTTTTTTTTACCTGCTCGCGTGGGTGGTTTGGCTGCTATTATTGGCAGCTTGTTGTTTCTTTCATTATCACGTGTTTGGGTTTCTTTTTTGGGTTTGACGGCTGCCGCCGACTGCGTCAAGTGGTTTTTCAAGTCTCTTTTTCGCAGTTGCCTTTATTGGTAGTTTGTTTTTTTCCTCTTATTTTTTTTTTGTGGGTTCCCCAATGTCAGCTAATTTGTGGGCTAGAATTTCTTTTATGTGGGTTTTTTTTTGGGTGTTTTGGATTAAAAGTTTAAGGTTACATATTAAATTCTTGGTGCATTTAAGTAATCTTGTTGGTTTCTGTGGTTGCCTGAATATATTTGTATTTTATTTTCTCATTTATTTCTTACATTTTTTTTTCAGTTCCGGCCGCAGACAGATAAGTTCAAATGCCTTAGCCAGGTAAGTTTAAAAGAAGCATTTAAGTGAAAATGTCACCATAAAAAATGAATGCATTTTTTTATTATTTACACGAAAAGGCAAAATTTTTATATAATAATAATAAAAAAAAACTAAATTTCTTTCATTTTGCCAAATTACTAAAAATCGAACCTTAAAATCAAAGTCCAATCCTTTGTAATATTTATAAAATATAAAAAAAAACACTTAAATTGTAAAAATTCAATTTATGACAGTTTTAGATTTATTGGTTAGTGTCTCTGCTACTCTTGCAGTTTTAGATTTAGTTCACATTTGGTGAAGTTCTCTGCTATGGGCATCTAAAATTTTTAGTTTTAGTCTGGTTCAATTCTTTGCTATGAATTATTGAATTGTATAACAGTATAAAATATAGTTAAGACACAATCTGGTATATACTGGTCAGCAACAACAAGTAAATTTTACATGTATTTTATGTAGAAAGTTAGGTACAATTTTACAAAGCGCCATCTATGATTCATAAATTGGGCTACAAAAATAAAAGCTAAAAATTGAATTAAAATTAAACTTTATAATATTTTGTTTTAGAGGAAAAATAAATTAAATTAAAAAAATATAGTTAAAATTTATTTTTTAATAAAAAAAATAAAAATTGTACAAAAAATAAACCAAAAAAGACTAAATCTTTTATTTTATTTTCTTTTTTTTTATTAAATAAAAAAAATATTTGAAATTAACAAAATTATAGAACATTAAAAAATTTAATAATAAATAATTTAATAATAAATAAATAATTAAATAATAAACAAGCTTATGTTAATATAGAAATCCTTTTTTTGTACAACAAATTATTCGAATACAATTAGCTTTTTCTGTCATCTCTTTTATAAAATTAGTAAAAAATATCTACAAATATTTGTAATATTTTAGAAACAGCTACCTTATTGCGTCTATAAAAAAAGCTTATATTTTTATAAACCTAACAGAGTATATATATATTTTTTTTAAAGCCAACTCTATCGATCATCGAGCTTCAACTCATCTGGCCGTAGCTCCAACTGTGATACAACCGAAGACATGTACAGCGATATAAGCTTGGAGAATCGCCATGACTACGACTATAGGGTGAGTTAATTTATAAAAAAAAAATAAATTAGTTAATATAAAATACAATACAAAATATATTAAAATAAATAAAATAAATAAAATACAATAAAATCAATCTTAAGAAAGAATAAAATTGAAATGCTGAGGTTGGTTGATCAAAGATTATTATTATTACATTTACAAAATATCCTAAAATAATTGGTATTAGTTTCCTTAAATAATTACACATTTGTCTTGCATAATTTCCTTAGAAAAAATAGCTTTAAAAAATTAAATCTCTCAATGCATGATTGGGCTAAAAAAAAGCTTTAAAAAAAACGTACAAACTGTCGAATGTCTGACAATAATTCATCAAAGAAATCGCTGATGATGCTGAGGGGAGGAGGCATAATCTGCACTTGAACCGAATTCGCAAACACAAAAAAAAATATTTCCCAACTTTCATGTGTGTTTTGAGTGAGCTTTGAAATTCCAAAAATGTTTCATTTTTTTCCCATTTCATTTCGCAAAATGTATTCATTGGGAAAGAAAATGATTCCCTGGAAAAGTGACTTTGTGACTTTTCACTTTGGCTCATCGGTTCGCAGCGATGTAAAACGTGTTTTTTGTTTTTTGTTTGTTGTTTTCTTTCCCTGAATCGCCGTGGCAGTCACCTTCTTCATCGCTGATCATCAACGGCTACCTGGCAGGTGAAATTCAGCGCAAGTGTGGGTTGCAATCGGTGGATCCAATCGGATTGTGCTCTACTCGCTGTTATATAAAGCGAAAAAAAAGGCTAAAGCATTTCAACAACATGACCAAAAAGGGGGGAGGAGTGCATTGGCGCCTCAAGGTCATTGAAATTCACTTTAAATGGCCTCCCTTGGAATTGCCGTCAATTAGATTTCCCGCGAGGCAGGAGAGTTTTCTTTTTATTATACGTTTTGTTGTGAGGAAAACATCTCGAGTATGCGAGGCGAAGATCAAAACGATGGCCGCTGGGTTGGTCTTTAAAAATAAATTTTAAGTGGTTATTTTCAAAGATAAAAGTAGCATACAATTTTCATGATTTTGCTAACGATATTTTGCTTATTAAAAAGCAAATAAAAAATGAATTTGAAAAGGGAAAATTGAATATTTTAAAGCAACTAATAGTTGTCTAGAAAATATGTTTAAACTTAAGTTATTAAGCGTTGGTAATATTTTTTTAAATTTATGAATTATATTTTCCGTATTTATTTAAACAAATTTAAACAAGAAAGAAAGGGTCATAGTTACTTTCAGTTATTTTAAATATTTGCTTTTGAAATTGTAAATATTTGTAACAAGGTTATTTCAAGCACAAGTTGGCAACACCTTAGATAAATTATAAATATTTTCATCATTAATTTATACCAATATTCATCATTAATATGCAACCCAAATGAAATTACAAATGTTTTCATTAATATGCAAAAGACAGCGGCTTTCTTTCCTGCCAACTTAAAGCTAAAGATTTCCGGAAAAGAAGAAAACAACAGGGATACATATACCTGTCTATCTGCATAATTGCAGAAAATAAACAAATAAGGGAATATGGAAACCTGGTAAAAGTATCCACCGCCTGCCATACAAATAATAAAAAGGAAAGGTGGAAAAGTGTGCAGGAAAAAACAAAACAGAAACAACACAAATGTCGGAGTGAAAATGATTATTTTCAGCGAAAAAAATCTCACGTACGAATCAATTTTTAAGCGACTCTGAAAGCTATTGTTCTTTTATGCAACAGGCCAAAAGGGAAACGGAAGTGTGTGGAATTTGTGCCAAAAGGGAACCGGGAACAGGGAACAGGGAACAGGGAACAGGTGAGGGCAAGGACAGGAGGAGAGAAGGTTCGTGTGGGCCAAAAGATCATTACAAGTCATAAGAGGTGCCTCGCATTTGGCTTGATTGTTGTGAAATCTGGCGCTGCATACGAAATGAGGTCTACGATAAAAATAGGGGAAAACAAGGGGAAAACAAAGGAAAAACAGGGGGAAAACAGAAGGTTTAATAGCCAGAAGAAGGTGGGTTATTGCCACGAAACCTTGTCTACAGAAGGTGTTTTAATTATTCCAATAATATAAAGGCTGTAATGAAGTGTCAGTTGGTAGTTTTAAAATATTTGTAATTTAATTAATCATATTAGAAAATATGTTAATGACTTGCCAAAAATGCCAGGTTTTACTTGTTAATATATGTTATATTATTTGAGTATTATTAAAACAAGAGAAAAGTATTTACTTAAAATATAGTTCTTTAAAAATGTTTACAAAATGTAATCATATTTATATCTACAAAGTTCTGTATTCTTAATATTTAAACATTTAATTAAAATGGATTTCGCAAAGTGATATTTTATTGAAATTCTTGACAAGGAAACCCTAATAATTAATTGAATTTTAAGGATTAAAACAAGAGAAATGTAATTTAAAAATATTTTGAATAGTGCTTTAGATATTCTAAAAAATGCAATCAAAATTGTATATACAAAGTTATGTATTCTAAATATTTATTGTTATTACTTGTAGAGCTGAGCTAATATTTATAATACATTTAAATTAAAGTTGAATTGCCTGTATAATAATTCATTAAAAACATTTTAAAACGTCCTTAAAACTAGTATCATGATTTATAGCACTTTTATAACTAAATTAATTAAACGTCCTTAAAACTATTATCATGATTAATAGAATTTTTATAACTACGTTTTTACAAACATTTTAAATCAAAATTACATTCCTGTAAAATATTTAATGAATCTTTTGAAAACACCTTAAAAATAGATTTATTTTAAATATCTTTCACTTTTCTTAAACCCAATTTCTCTCACGGACTAGGAATAAGGTGAAAACTTTCCACATCTCACCTTGGCCAGATGCCCAGAAAAGTGTTAAGCGTATCCAAAAAGATTTTCACTGCACCAAATACGATTTTCCATTTTAATTCCCTTCTTTCACTCGCTTGCCCCAAATTTTCCCCCGCACTAATTTTCCCTCAATGCTCCGTTGGCTTAATTAAGCCGAGGTCAGTGTGTAGACCCGGAAGAAAAGAATTGGAAAACTCTTACATAAGGCGAGCTCTCTCTCGATCTTGACATCTCATCTCCTTTTCCATTTTCCCAGCAAACTGTCAGAGGGTTGATTAAAATCTGCCTGGATTTGCATCGACGCACTTATGCAATTATAACTGTAGGCAGGCCCAAGACAATGCCACAATTGCAATTTGTTCAATTGTCAGAGAGAGAGACGAGACGCCGGAACAAATCTGTTTTTCTTTTTTTTGGGTTAATACATGCACAAGTGGAGTATATCTCTGGCGGTGACGACATCACTTGAGAGTTGCCCAAGCAAACTGTTTAGGATTTGGTAATCTCCCCAATTGAATATCTTGCCGTCTTTTTACCCAAAGCTACATATGTACTTACTATATCTTTGCCACATTGATGAAGGCGTCGACTGGAAACAGCCACCTACAGCCACCTATAAGGCATCGTGGCATAAACAAAACTACGGGCCAGGTGTCTCAGGCTAATAGAATGCATAAATATAATCGGTGGGAATACAAATGAAGCTGAAGTTGGCAGGAGAGGCAGCTTGAAGGAAGGAAAAACTATATTTGATTTATTTATTTAAGTAATATTTAAAGAGGTATTTTAAGAGAAGATTTTATCAAATTGAAGCTTTTATGGTTTTTATATGAAAGAAGACTCAATTTTTATATTCATTTTCGTGCTTTAAAATATTAGTTACCGGTGATATTCCATATTTCGATTTTTCTGTTCATAAAAACACATTTTTGAAAGTGGATTTGCCAAATTGATATTAATAATATTTAACAACAAAGAATTATGGATTAATCTGTGTGTTTCTTAAGTTTAAAAAGTTGTATTTACTGGTAAAATTATTTATTTTGCTCTTAAAAAACCAATACTACCTTTTTTCCATATAACATTATTTACAAATATTTAGTTTATTATTATTTAGTTTAGTTTTGTTTTCAATGGTTCTATATTTAATTCTTATTATTATTTCGCTTAACAAATCTAATTAAAAGAATAAACCTTACTCAAAGTCTGCAGTTTCAGAAACCAGCTTAAAAAATAGCTACCCAAATTTCTGTAAAGACTTCACTCCATTAAATCCAATAAAAGTATGACTAGGCTTCCCTTCTCTAGCTTTCCAAGCAATTTACCTCCCTCTAACATAGACTTGCATCATCTTAAACAGTTTTTCCCCCATTTTGGAATAAACGTTTTTCATAAAAGTCTCCCAAGTATTTAATACGTTTTTCTTTCGCATTTGCATTAATTATGATAATTGCAACGTTTATGCCGCAGTTCGTCGAGTGTGGGTCTCTCTTTGTCTTTAGGATTTTCGATTTTTTTCGATGGTTTCTGGGTCAACGTCACAATTTGGGTTAAAAATTGATTTTTTCGTTTATGGTTTTTAGTCGCACTTTTGTTGTATCTTCGTATTCGTGGCGGCTCTATGCTTTTTATGTTGTGACGGGGTCTTAAGGTGGGCGTCAAAGGTGCCAGCGAAATTGTTTAATCGATAAGACGGACAGACGACCCTATGGCAGGTGGCATGCCACGAACCGAACAGACAAAAGCCCATTTTCAGTGGTCTTTTTTTTTGTTATATTTCTTTATGGGAAGTGGGTGCCAGAAGCCGTTTTTCTTGGCTGCTTTTTGGGTGATGAATCGATCGATGATGGGATTGTTGGTGGTTTAGTGGTAAATATTTATTAGGAGGTTTTTTTTGTGATATTTTAGGTGTTGAAGATGGTTGGGAAAAGTGTTATTTAAAAATGTTTTATTATAAAATTTTTGTCATGGAATATTTATTGTTATATTTTATTGGGAAATATTTATTGGGATTGCTTTACTTGATATTTTAAGTGTCTCAATTCTTTGGAAAAAGCGTTATTAAAAATGTTTTCTTAGAATTTGTTTAAAGAATTATTTATTAAAAAAAAAACAGCTTAAGAGACATAATTCTTTATTTAATTTTTTGTCTATGTAAATAATTTCCAAATAGCTTAATAATTATATACTTTTAATATTTAATAACATATTTTTATGGTGTGATATTTTAGGTATTTAAATTTGATAGGAGAATTTTTATTAAAAATGTTGTTTAAGCGTATTTTTCGTTAAGAAATTTAATAGATATATATGTATAGTAAAACCCTTTTAAAAGACACAATTATCCCTTTATTGTTTGTCTATGTAAATAATTACTATCCAGTTTAATGGTAATGTACTTTTAATAACAACGTTTTAAGTCTAGTTCTAATGCTGGTTTATTTTGGGCTGTAATTTTCCTACCTCTAAGATAATCTTCCTTTGCTTATTTTTCCATTCTTAAGTTAAAATGTTGACTTTACATTCCCCTTATTACCATAACACTATTATCCAAAGTTTCTTGTCTTCGGTCCAAATCTAATAATAATTCGTTCTTTTGTTTTTCCTTTACTTCCAGGTAAGCACAATACAAACTACCTCAAGCACTTTTATCTTAACAATTCCGTGAGGTAAGTGTTAAAAATGAACCCACAAAAGTGTTGTTTCTGCCGTCTGCTGGTCTTTATCTAAGCTGAAAATCGCCTCGAAGAATTGGCCATAATGTGAATTTATGTTCCCACACATAGGAGAGGCGCCTTCTCTTTGTTCGGGGGCGTGGCAGTGGGAGCAAAATCCTACGCTTTCCATTACGTCATTACGTTCATTATTTTACTTTATTTTATTTTGTATTATTTTTTGTTTTTTGCACAAGGTTGTCCAAGGCAATCGGGGCGTTACATTAATGGGTAACTAGTCAAAAGCGAATCGAATCGAATCGAATCGGGTTTAGTTGAGGTTGAGGCTGCACTTGTTCCAGCCAACTATGGACTGTGTATCTTTTCTTGTCTTCGCCTTAACAATTTATTATAAATAATGAGACAGTGGAGAGTGGAGTTAACAATTACGGCCTACGTGTGAATTACCGATTTCCAGAGTTTATAACTTTTAGCAAATCATCTTGAACTTTTGGCATTTTGTGGGGGGAACACTTTGTTTTTTTGGGTATAAAACTTTGATATTCAGTTAAGTGGGTTTCTTGTTAAACTTTAAACAAAGCCACCCACCCCTATTTATACATTTTCTCTACCTAAATTGGCTTACTTTTCTAAAGTTTTTCTGTTTACAACTCACTTGGTTGCTAGCCAATCTTATCGTACACCAACCTTAACTCACCTTACGATTCCTTGGAAGCGCTAAAAGCAATTGTTGCCTTGGCAACTCAAATATGTATACAAGAAATCGAGTCAAGACCCAAACAAATCGGCATATAAGGAGGGGGATTTAAAGGAGTGCTATATTTGCAAATTGAATCAAAAACAAATAAAGAATTCAAATTGCAACTGCGACTTCTCGAAAACTTTAATATTTCTACCAGTTACGGAGTTACTCCTTTGTTTGCTTTGTCATCTAAATATTTACTCAATTTTTGCCTAATTATACAAATAAACAGAATACATGTTTTAGTATATACATATAGTTTCTATACAGCAAATGAAAAGCAAATATATTTTCTGGCTTTAAATGTTTTCCGATCTGCGGGCTTTGGCGTTGATTAAAGAGTCTCGTTTAAACAAATGATAAAAGTCAATAAAAATGGCAAAAGTCTGTGGACTTTGTTCCATTGAGATAAGGAAAATGTGTGGTCCTAAGCGATTGTGAAATAGCTAAGAAATATATTAGTAATAGGGTAAAATTATTTGAATTTTATTTTGCTTATCAGGTTTAATTTTGAGAAATTTTTCTTTACTAGAAAATAATGTACGAGTATTAAACGTACTCAGCTAGCTTTGCTTTTATTTAGGACTTCATTTATTTATCTATTTATCTTTTTATACAAGTATTTACCTTCTAAAAAATTAAAAGAAATAACTATAAACAAATTAAATATTTTTATTAATTTTATATCAAGAAGCTTAAGTTCTGATCTTCCTAAAATATTAAAATAAAATTCCTCGAGTCGTATACTTAATATTTGAATTTGTATTCACTTAAAAGTTTTATTTATGGCTTAATCATTAGGTTATTTGTATTTCTTGTTTATATTTCATTTGAATTGCAAATTTTTTAAACGCATTCCATTGATTCATCTAAAGTACGTATCTTCCTGACTCATTCTACTTTTGATTTTCCTCCACATTACATTTAATTGACTCAATTTGGTTCAAGTGATGCTCGGGCATATGTCGCTTTTGATTCCTTCCACTCGATTCTGTTTGCTTTTGGTGTCGTTTCCCTTGCCCCTTTCTTATTTTGTTTTTCACTTTATCCAATGCATTTTGCAAAAAAAAAAAACTATTTAGACAGAAACACTTGGCAAAAAGCAAGTTTAATTTTTTAATGTTACCATAAGAAAAATTATAAATATTACTGAAACATTTT
Source organism: Drosophila tsacasi (assembly GCA_018904565.1). Classification (NCBI taxonomy): domain Eukaryota; kingdom Metazoa; phylum Arthropoda; class Insecta; order Diptera; family Drosophilidae; genus Drosophila; species Drosophila tsacasi. The sequence goes on along the minus strand of JAEIHY010017262.1, from coordinate 1,201 downwards.
TTGTAGTATTAATTACCGAAGATATTGTGATTTAAAACAACGATTGTGGCTTTGATCTTAAAAATATTTAAAAGTATTTAAAACAAAAAGGGAACGGACATAGTTTCAATATTTTTAATAAACTTTTGGAAATATATGTAATTAAAAAAATTAAATAAGGAAAAGTTAACATGGAAATCGAATTATTTCTATAATGGAATGTGCCTAAGAAAATGCAAAATAAGACATGAAAGAATAAAAAATCAAAAACCATAGCAATTCAAACCATTATTTCGTTATATAAATTGCAAATGAAATTATTTCTATAATTTCTACAAACGATTTTTTCCAGTGCACCCAATTTCCCTTTTGGCAATACGAATTTCCAACACTACTAAGTCGAATTAGTCTCATTTTTCTAGTTTGCCATTGCCTTTGTTTTGTCTTTGCTTTGGGGGCTCTCTGTTGTTGTGTTTTTCCCCCTTTTCCCTCCCTTTTTTTGGACACCCAAAACAAGTCGCGGTCGCTGTCGCTGCCGGCGTCGACGCCGACGGAGGCAGCGACTGCTTTCCGCTGCTTTTTCGCCGCTTTTCTCCCTCTCAGACTGCATTTAACTTTTAACTCTTGCCGCGTGCACAACACGAAAAAACGCGGAGCAGCGAAGCGAACGGCCGCGGGCTCTCTTCGCTCTCTCACGACGCCCTCTCGCGCGGGTGGCTTGCGTGCGGTTAGTTGTTGTTGTTGTTGTTGTTGCTGCAAAGGAAAATGCAAAAGAAAATGCAGCTGCAGCTGCCCTCGTGAAAATCTAACGAAAAAAAAGGTTTAAAATTAAGCTGAAATTCAACTAAAATTACCTTCGATTCCTCGCGAGTGTTTGTTACAATTTTTTTGTATCGATCGAAATCGTTTATCAGCTGTGTCAGGTGCCCCCTTTGGCTCATTAAACGATTATTTAATATGAAAGCAAAAGAAACAACAGCTTATGCCTTAATTATACCGTCTGTTGTGAGAAATAAGAAACCTTAATCAAAATAAAACCCCCCTTTTCCCCTTTTCCCTTGGTCTCGGGGCGAATATTGCTTGATTGATCTTAAATTGAAAAGTGCGGTTGAATAAGTCTGCCGAAAGAAAAATATATGGAAATCAAGTGTGGCATAAAATTGATAAACGGTGGAATTGATGATAAATGAAAGAAAATAAAAGTATATATATGAAATAAATT
>JAEIHY010017261.1:5297-22399 GCA_018904565.1 Drosophila tsacasi | reverse complement strand
CCGTTCCACCGCCGAGCTGCGCAAGAAGGAGAAGGAGATGCGGCGACTGCAGCTGGAGCTGTCGCAGGAGCGCGAAAAGTTCAACCAGCTGCTGCTCAAGCACCAGGACCTGCAGCAGCAGTGCGCCGAGGAGCAGCAGCTCAAGCAGAAGATGGTCATGGAAATCGACTGCAAGGCCACCGAGATCGAGCACCTGCAGAGCAAGCTCAACGAGACGGCGTCCCTGTCCTCCGCGGACAACGATCCCGAGGATAGCCAGGTGAGCATTGCCACTGCCAACACAACACACAACACTCACACGAACCCACAACAACCCGATCCCGAACCCAATCCCGAACCTGAACCCAACCCCCACCCCCACCACACGCCGCTCCTCCTCGCCTGGGCCTGGGTCTCTAGCACTCCTCTCTGCTCTCCCTCACACAGGACTCGGTCTTCGAGGGCTGGCTGAGTGTGCCCAACAAGCAGAACCGGCGGCGCGGCCACGGCTGGAAGCGGCAGTATGTGATCGTCTCCTCCCGGAAGATCATATTCTACAACTCGGACATTGACAAGCACAACACCACGGATGCCGTGCTCATCCTGGACCTCAGGTGGGTTTTCCTTTTGTCTTCTAGCTAAACACAACATGATTAGAGCTAATGTTCCACCTTGAATCCTGCAGCAAAGTGTACCACGTACGCAGCGTCACCCAGGGCGATGTCATACGCGCCGATGCCAAAGAGATTCCGCGCATCTTCCAGCTGCTGTATGCCGGCGAGGGCGCCTCCCATCGTCCCGACGAGCAGAGTCAGCTGGATGTGAGCGTGCTGCATGGCAACAGCAATGAGGAGCGCCCCGGCACCATTGTCCACAAGGGTGAGTGTTTCTTTAAAAGAGTTTCTTTTTACAGAGTTTGTGATCTAAGCTTCTGTTCTTCTTTTGTGTCACGAGCAGGTCACGAGTTCGTCCACATCACCTACCACATGCCCACGGCCTGCGAGGTGTGCCCGAAGCCGTTGTGGCACATGTTCAAGCCGCCGGCGGCTTACGAATGCAAGAGGTGAGTGTTGGTCACTGGATTTACGTGCTAAGCGTGCTAGCTTGCTAACTTGCTTCTTTTCCCTCTCCTTCTAGATGCCGCAACAAAATACACAAGGAGCATGTGGACAAACACGATCCCCTGGCGCCCTGCAAGCTCAACCACGATCCGCGCAGCGCCCGGGACATGCTGCTGCTGGCCGCCACGCCCGAGGAGCAGTCGCTGTGGGTGGCGCGGCTGCTGAAGCGTATCCAAAAGAGTGGATACAAGGCCAACTCGTCCAACAACAACAGCACCGACGGCAGCAAGATTTCGCCCAGGTAAAGCCAGTCAGGGCAGCAGGTCAGCTAAGCAGCAGAGTTCAAAGAACAGAGTTTTCCACACACAAACAAAACCTACAAATTCCCCACTCTCCCCCAAGTACTAACTGAGAATGATTGTATTCTTCCCCGCTTTTGTGTCTGTGTCTCTAATCTCGTTTGGTATTTCTCTTTCTCTCTCTTCCCCCCAACTGTCGCTGCTAACCACCATCAACATTATCATCATTACAACATTATCACCATCGCTACTCCCTCTCGCCCCCAAACACTCGCTCTCTCTCGCCACATCCCGATCCGATCTCCGCACTCGGCAGCCAATCGACGCGATCCTCCTACAAGCCGTATGCGGTCAATGTGCAACGCTCCGCCACGCTGCCGGCCAACTCATCGCTGAAATGAAAGCCCGCCAGATCGGGAGCAGCGAAGCCAACAGCCTGTGCAAAACTGATACAACTACCGATACCGAACTTACTCCACTGACAGAGAGAGCTTGGGGAGAGGGAGAGGGAGAGAGCAGCAGCAACGAGTGCAGCTACAACTACTGTCTTAAATTAACGCTCTTAAACCAACATATATGCTACACACAACATACTAGAGTAATCTAAAAACTATTTTTTGATTAATTTACAAGCCTAAAACTAAAACTAAAAACTAAACGAGAAATATGAGAGGGAAGAGTAATACTAAAAGAACTACAAGTACATATGTAAAGCCAATGCAACGTCGTCTAACGCTTATCTAACAAAACAAAAACGTATTGAGAAAGTAACGAGAGAGATCAGGAAAGAGTCGAAAGGAGAGGAGAGTAACGAGAGAGAGAGAGAGTAACTAGAGATCAGGAGAGAAATGGTTAACAGAGGTGGCAACGTCGTCACCAGTGTGGTGGTGGCCATGGACAAACCCCCAAAATATATATTCTACATATATAATTATAAGTGCGATACTGTATGCTATTCCATGGCAAGCTCTCTCTGCATTCTGTAAACTGCATTCTGCGTACTGCTCAGCACAACGAAGACGAGAGAGCTGCAGCTGTACTCTTAGTTAAGCCGGAGACTCTCACTCCCACACACACACACACGTACATCTGTGCGATATTGTATGCTATTCCATGGCAAGCTCTCTCTGCATTCTGCGTACTGCTCAGCACAACGATGGCGAGAGAGCTGCTGCTGTACTCTTAGTTAAGTGTATCCAAGCCGGAGACTTTCTCACTCCCACACACACACACACATATGATGCCTTGTAGGAACCGTTTTTTTTTTACAAACATTTACTTTAATACATACTATATATATACATATATGTTTATATATATGTCTTGTTGTTGTGTAGCGAATCCAATTGGCCAAACCTTGTTCTTAGCTTGTAAAAATGAGAGAGAATCGATAAGGAAACAGATGTATACATAAATTCGTAGGCATATATTATATATCATTGTATACTTCCTCGAGAGCATATCCTGTAAGCCAGCTAACAGCACACATAAGCAGCTCGACAAAGCAGCGGACAAAGCAGAGCACTAAGTTAAAGCCACTTTACAAAGCTTTAACTTGTATATTCCATTTAATGAAACACGTAAACTCTACTATTCTAATCTTTTTTTTTACAAAACATAACCTAGACTTACGCGTTGTAGTAGGAGAATGAGAACGAGATGCGAGAATATCAATCAGTTACTTAAAAAGGCGGTTGCAGGTGCAAGTGAATATACATATACATTTTATATATACATCTACTGTCCCCCGATCCCTGAACAGTTCCCACTTCCGTTTCCAAGTCCCCCGATCTATGCACGAAGCGAGTAGTCGTTGATTACGAGCGAGTGCAGTTCTCTTCCACTTTTACAATAATTTCCCAACGTGAAGTGGGGATTGTGGAGGCGGAAACCGGAACGTAAACGTAAGCGGATGCGGTGTAGGATGTCCCTAGCCATGGACAGAGCGAAACATGAATCGAAACAAGAGTAAACGTAAACGTAAACTAAACTAAAATACAATATTAAAATTAAAAGTAACGTAAACGTAAACGAAGCAACAGATAGAAGGATATGTGACGCGGACACGGGAATTGTGTGTGTAAAAGGCTACGTCTAAGTATTAAATATCCAATATGTTTTAGTTAGTAAGCTAAACAAATTATTTATTTGTATCGTTTTGTTCGATGGCGCGCGCAGACGGAAAACGGCAGCAACAGGCGAGGCAGTGAGGATGCACTCTTACATTTTTTTATGATTTTGTATTCTGTATTCCCATTTTAATGTTGATTTTTGTATGATTTTTCGACGCCCAACACACCTACCTGTGTTTCAAGTTTTGTAATTTAAAAAACAAAAGAATAACTAGAACGAGAGCGAGTAACGAGTAACGAGTGAGAGTGAGAGGCGCCAGCGAATTGCATTTATAAAGAACAGGCAACATTGAATTTGAATGCGATTAAACGATCAATCGGTTATCGCTGTCGTTTATTGTCAATCGTCAATCGCCAGTCGTTAAGTTCTGACTTTGATTTTGACTCTGATCCTCGGTTGAAACCGAAATCGAAACTGAAACGGAAACGGAGACGACATCGACATCGACATGGACATTATGGAAGCGCTGCTTTTTGCTTTTTACAAATTTGTATTTTATTTGTACTATTATTAATTATGATGATCATTCGTATTACGTTTATGTTTAATATTACTCTCTAGTGTAACCACGTCTGTAATTGCATTTGTCCTCGAATCTTGTCGACTGGCATCCAAATGGAATTGCAAGCGCTAAGGCAAATAAAGTAATAATGTGTATAAAATCCCATTTATCATTTGTTCTTCCTTATTTGTTCTTTGGTTCTTTGGTTTCTTGTTTGAGTTTATGGTAAGATTTAGAAGACTGACCCAGCGCCTTAATACCAGGATCAGGAACCATCAAGATGATATATATCTGTAACTATAGAGCCTAAGCCAGCAAACGAAAAGTCTGAGATCAAATGAGAACCGAATCGGTTCGTGAAACCTGAACCAAAACTGGCTTTTATTTTATCGGGGGGCATTAATCTGGCCCCTAAATACGTGGTGGGCATGGAAATGTTTACAAAAGCGAATCAGATTTTCCAATAGCTTGGCCGATTTGCATTTGGATTGGATATGGCCACAGCGATGGCTTAATGGGGCTGAAATGTTGGAAATGGAATGGGCAGAGAGGGCTGCATATTTTATTAATAATTTAACAAGTTTCTTGTTTATCGCTTTCACATGCAGCATTGAGTTGGAGTCGGAGTCTGACTCTTATTTTTTTTGGCACTTTATCTGACACTTTGTAGTTCAAGGTGAGTTGGCCCAGCCATCGGTCCATCGAAGCTAATTAGCATGGCCAGCAGCAGACGCCGCCAAGTGCCAAGTGCACACACACACACCCCGGAGCCACACCTGGCACACGGCACCACGCCGCGCTGCAGAACATCTGCCAGAGGCCGAGAGGCGAAGAGTTCAAAGCGATCGTTAGCAGCTGGGCGTGGAAGATTAATTAGCGGCCATAAGCGTTGTCACCTATTAACTGCTCATCATCTCTGGCCCTCTGCCTGCTCCATGGATAGCTAATCAGTTCAAGGCCGCAGACGAACCCACCGAAAATATGCATGAATATTTCTGGCCTTATCGGTTTTTACAGCTTTTTAATTTGGTGCCATCTCATCTCTCAGCCCATATGTATACCTTGATTTGGCTGCGGGCAGCTCAGCTTCCACATGGCTTTCGTCCCGGCCTCTCTTGGATGCTGGAGGCGGGATGCTGCTGCTGCAGCAGCTGATAAGATTCCAAGTAACACTTCTCGGTGGCTAATGGCAGGGAACTGCCCAAGAGGCTGCTGGCAAGGTGAACCACATCGCATCGTCACCGGTTGCCGCCGCTGCTTGGATCTCCATCACCTTTTGGCCAAGATTTTCGCGAAAGTGAGTCAGCAGTGGCTTCTAGACTTCCTCGTCGGCGGAAAGAGTTATAAATATATATTTATTTTGTTTATTATATTATATTGTTTCTAAGGCTACCAGTTCTATGACTTGGCATAGGATTTATTGTATTTAAACAATGATCTATAGTTGCATAGATTTCTATAATAAAAGCACAGGTTACGGGTTTATTTTGAACACATATTATGTATTATTTTATGCGTATTATGTTGAAATAAGTATGAATAATAATAAAGCTAAAAAGCATTCCTCCAAATGGTCTACAATCAGCTTCTATTGGGTTATATCAAGCAAGTATCAAGGAAAAATAAATTTATTTCATGATTTTTAATATTATTTGAAGACTGATTGTGAGAACATTTTGTACTGTGTTTTGTTTGAAATAGAATTACATTTTGAACATTTAAGTATAAGCTATAAAACATATTGATTCTCTTGGTTAAACTAAAACTATTTTAAACTATTTTGCGAATGTTAATATATTTCTTTAAATTTTATCTTTTATGTACCCTTTCTGGATATTATAGTTTTAGTCAGAGAAGGAGTCATTTCCGACCCCATAAATCATATATATTCTTGATCAGCATCAACAGCCGAGTACATCTAGCCATGTTTTTGCAAAAAATAAATTGAAAAAATTTCAATTTAAAAAAAAATGTAGTTCAGTATGCAGATTTATAAATCCAATAAAAATTAGCAAATAAAAACTTTCCGCATTGAAATAAATGCATTTTTGACTTAGTTGTGGCTTTTTTAAACTTTGATTTGCAAAAAAATTACAAATTAAAATATCGATTTAAAATCCCTATAATTTAGGTGTCTAAGGTATTCTTAGTCCGAAATAATTGTATAGCTATACCAAATAGTTAAATATTAAATAGTTCATATTTACTTAAAAGAATATACTTTCCATTTTGTATTTAATATTTATTTCTCAGTTAATATTTCTTACAGAGAAGTTTCTTACAATTTCATAGGATTTCCCCATTCCTTTAAAAGCCAGAAAGAGTATCCAAAATTCGAGTACAAATTTGAAATCGAAACCGAAATCCCTTGGCTGGGGCTGCTCTGTTTTTGGACTCCTCCAAGCCCACCAAAGACAAGGCTTACATGCGACTGGGGGATCGGGATTTACCAGATCGGGCAGAGAGCCAAAACAACAATTGGCCTAAAATCAATAAATTAATTAATAAAATATACAAATTGCAGGCGAACGTGGCTTGGACTCAACGCGATGCGATTGGATTGGCTGGGCCTGGCGCGGACTCGGACTCGAACTCGGACTCGGAGTGGAGTTCGAAAAACCTGTCATAACCAGAGCCCAGGCCCGTGACAAATTGGCTCCGAAAAAATATAAGAAAAAGAAAAATACAAATAAAAAAAAAACCAGAAGTGCTCCTGCACTCTCAACCACATAGCATAGATCGGGGCTTTGGCTTTGGCTTTGCCGGAGAGATAGAGATGGAGATGGAGCGAAGGCGGCCACGGCGGCGACGGAGGTGACGCTGACGACGGAGGTGACGCCGGCGGCGGAGGAGGAGAAGGTGGCGGCCACAACGGAGTAGGTTGGTGGCGGTGCAGGGCGGTCTCTGTGCCTGAGTCTGAGCCTCGGCCTGAGTCTGAACCTGTTGCTCGGCCGCTGCCGGCGTCGCTGCCACAAAAATATATTGGATGGCCGTAGGTTAACTGTGTGCACACGGCATAAGTAACGTTCAGTCTGCCTCTAGAAGTCGATCGTGATCGTGGCCAGTCAGTTCCCAGTTCCAGTTCCAAATCCCAGCAGTTTCCGTTCCAAAAAACCACTCAAAATAAAACCAAAACGAACCCTCCGCCATCGCCATTGTGTTGTTTGTCCCCCCATCAAAGAAACCAGTGTTTTTTTTCTAGTTTAAGTTAACAAAAAAAGAAAACACGAGCGCGCGGCTAAAATACAAATTTAAATAATAATATCATCATATAAAAATCAACACAAAATGAAGTACTTCAACATGTGAGTGATCTGTAAAGAGTCTATGATCTAAGATATATCTTCTGTAGAACCCTTGGCCTGATATCTGATAACTCTGCCCTTTTTTTTCGAGTGTCATTAAGAGTTTCGCTTATTTTGAGACTATTTCTAACACAACAGGGAGTGATGGCAATCGAGGAGCATAGATTCCATTTTCTTTTTTGTATTTCAAACCAGGATTAAGAAGTTTTGAGTGCCTAAAACATATTTGAAGCAGGTTTCCCATTGATTTCCTTTGATTTTTCAAACTTTATAGAACTGACTCTTTTTTGAATTCAGAGCTGTAGCTTAGGGATTTCCCCAGTAAGATCTCCTCCCTCTTTTGAATTTCCCTGAGACAAAAGAAGCTTTGGCTTGACATTTTCTAGCTCTCTCGAAAACCAACCTTAACCAATCGCCTCGCTGGTGTTGCATGTGGCAGGCAACCTTTTTGGGGCAGGCAGCACAGCACAGTCACAGATGCGCAGGTGCAGAGCTCAGCTTCGGCTTCGGCTTAATGCCAATTTGAACTTTAACACGCCGCCGGAGCCGCCGCTCCAAACTGGAACTGAGCTAGTAAAAAGCGAAGCCGCAAATGCCAAAGTTTGGTCATCATGACGATGACTGTGCCGCTGATGAAGTTGTCACGGGACTTGGCTGTGGATGTGGAGCTGGCATTTTGCCGGCAAAGAAATGGCAAAAGTTAACTCCCCAGGCGGTTTTCGGTTTTCTGTGTGTCTGTTTTTGGCTTTCGGTTTTTTGTTTTACGGTTTCGGTTACAATCTCTGAGGAGGGGGGCATCTCCGGGGACAGATCTCCCCATGTGAGTTCGGTGGTGGTGACATTTCAAGGTCGCCGCCAGCTGATGCTGCTCCTCTTATTCTTCTGCTACTCCCTGTCACTGCTACACCGTTCAAAAATCTTGAAGATCTTGAAGAGGGTTTAATGTTTTTTGTAAACAAAATATAAACAAGGTTGTTTATTGGCTGGGAAATTTTAAAATATCTCAAATATTAAGTAGAATAGTAAAGCATATATAATTTTATATTTCTTGATTTTACTTAACTCTATAAACACACCAAATCCTGGTTGTTTAGCTTCCTATTTAATTATTTACTTATTTTAAACAGTTTTCCCCTTATTTATGAGCCAAGAAACTATACAATTTATGTTTTATAATAATATAACTATATTGTATTTATTTAAAATAATATTTCCAAACTTTAATAAGTAAGGAACTAATGGAGAACTCTTTGAAACCCAAGTTTTTATTGATTTTTATACCCTTGCAGGTTACTATATTTATATAAAGAAGCTTGAAACGCATTTCCGAACCTATAAATCATATATTTATATACTTGGCTTGGTTTTTGGCTTAGTTATGATTATTTTATGAGAGATGTTTTGATTTAATTGCAAGCTGAAAGGATGTACAAATTCGGCTTTCGGAAATTAGCTATCTTTCTTGTTTCACACAGTTTAGGTTTGTTGTAAACCAAATTACTCTTACTGTATGTATATTAGTAAAAGATTCAGAGATTCAGCGATTTCCTTGGATATTCGCTCCAAAACATATCTAATAACTCTTCTCTTAGTTTCAATTTACCATCTCATTACCAATTTCTTTCGGTGTGCAGCCAGCAGCTGCAGCGGCAGCACCAGCACTTGGCTGCAAATTAAGTATATTGGATTAATTACCAGACGTGGTTGCCGTTGTGGTTGTCTTATAAATTAACGGTTGCATTTTTAATGCGAGCTGACAACGGGCACACACAGAAATATCTGCATAAAGTCGAGTGTGTGCGTGGTGTGTAATATGTGTGTTAATCGCTGCGTTGTATGCGGGAATTAATCACCGGTGGGAAGAGGGAGGGGGAGGGGGAAGTATAGGGGTATAGGGGCATAAGGGGTAGGGGGTAACAAGCGCCAGGTTGACGGCAAAATCAGGAATTTCGGTTTAGTTTCGCCTTTTCCGAATATCTCTGACTTGGCTTTACATTGGCTTTACGCTCGTTCCATTTCATTCGCCGCATTATGCAATTTATATATATATATATATATTTATATTTAAATAAATAACACAAGCACACCGCAGACATATATACGAGACGCTATGATACATGTACGTAAGTAGGAGAGGAAATACGCAAGATTCAAGGACTTTCGAGATCGCAAAAACAGCGCACACACCACACACTGTGTGTGTGTGATGAATGCACTTCATGGGCCAAAGCGAATTCAATGTAAACACATAGCCGCGTCGGCAGCCGCCGCCGCCTCTGGGCCAAATCGAAAGACTTAGGCAGCGAACTCGACAAATCAAAAGACTTTGGCAGCGAACTCGCTCCATTTGGCATGCAGCCAGCAGTCAGCGGCTAACACGTACTTGGCCAGCACTTGGTACACAATGCACCGTTATTGAACCCACTTGCCTTAAGCCACTTTGCCTTCTCCCCCTCCCCCCGCTCTGCCTCTCTTTCCGCGTAAAAAACAGTTAAAGCCATCGAATACGTATTTGAATCCAATTCCGAGTCCGAGTCCGAGTTCGAATCCAATTTCGTGCACGTTTGGCCCGTAATAACTAACACACACACCTGCCATAAGATGCATGCACTGGCTACTCACCTGGCCAATTAGTAAACGTGCCCGGTCTTAACTGGGTTAGAGAGTGGCCAGAGTTCGAGCCAAGATCACGCTGATGTGGATGATCATCTTGAACTTGCCACATGCCACTAGCACTTGTTTTAAACTCGCACTTGGATTTTATAAACCTTAAAACATTTGTGAGTCTAAAAATATGATCTTGAGGTGACAGTTTAAAGGAAATCCAACACTAAATATTAATTTGAGGGGTATTTAAGGTCTATTTCCTTACTCTCCACCTCTAGTCTAATATTAATAGTAAAAACCCTTCGATTTTGAGGCTTTAAAAAGGTTAAAAAGCTATTCATCCTTCCCTCCGCTGCTCTCTTTGAATGTCACAACACGTTTTATGGTGCAGCATTTCCTTGAATTGAGCTTCTTAGCTCAATTTAGTGCAGTTTCAAAGCTAATTTAAACACTTTAAAACTTAAAACAAAAGGCAAATTAGCTTCAAAGTTAATTCCTAGACTAATTTAAACAATTTAAAACCTAAAACCTTAATTTAAATCACATTAAATACACTCTAAGGCAAAGTTTCCATCAAATCAATTTGAATTGGCGGATGTGGTTTCAGCCTAAGTAGGCCCAATGACGCCATTCCGCTGAAGAAGACTGAAGAACTCCAAAGAAGAGACAACAAACTGTGCAAAAAATACAAATAAATAAATAACATAAGTAGTATTTAAAGTCTAGAGTCGGAACGAAACAAAAGCGAAAAGCGATAAATTAAAAGTCAAACCAATTTGTTGACCAAGCTCTCAGAGTAGACAATGATGATAATGATGATGATGATGATGAGGACGATAATGAAGTAGGTGATGATGAGGCGTCTTTAAGTAAGTGGTTCCGCCTTCCCCAAACGAAATTCTCGCCGACGCGATGCTTATCATAAATTTGCAACTAATGTCGGCTTATATAACCGGCTGACAGACAGATGGCTTACACGCCCAGGCCCACTGCTGGAGATGGTCGTTGTCTACCTGTCCTGGTTGTGGGTGTGCGGACTGGCGCTCGTCTCCCGTTGGCCAATAATCCCAGGCCCAGGCAGAACCGGTTGCAAAGAAGCGAAGTAGAAGCCCTAGCTTCCTAAATGTCATGTGCCCAGGCTCCTCAGTGGATCAGAGGCGTTGTGGGGGGGAAGGAAATCCAGCTGGGAAGGATTATAAACTATATGTTGTCATTGTTATGTTTCTGGAATGATATCTGGGTGTTTCTTATGGGTTTCCTTCTGGGAAATTGATTGTTTTATAATAAAAATATAACTTTAAGTGTCTTAGATTACATTTTATAAGAATTTAATGCCTATTTATACATTTTGTATATTACTTTGAGCTGGGTTTTGGTTCATTCTTCATTTAATTTGATCTTTTATGGCAAAATTTAGTTACATTTTAGTATTTCTGAGGAAATAATAGCTTAATTTGTGTTAATTATTTAAATATCAGTTAAATTTTTTATTCCTTCTTCGACTTGTAATTATTATTTCTGTTTACTAACTTGAATCGAACTTAAATGTAAAATATTTACTAGGATTTATAGCTTATAGAAATGTTACGCCCCTGCTCAGGGCACATCTATCTGTGCTGTGAATTTTGATTGCAGCTGGAGTTGGAGCTGTAGCCGGAGCTGGAGCTGGAGCTGGGAGCTCTCCAGCTCTGGCGTGTTGGAGATGCCAGGCACGCACCCACTAAAATCGGGGGAGTGTGTGCGCGAGAGCCCACGCCTTTCACCTTTGCTGCTTGGATTGCATAATGCCATTAACTGGGCCAACGCCGAGGCCTGACCCCAAAAAAGAAAACAAATTGTTGGGCTCCGTCGCGTGGGAGGAGGAGGAGGAGAAGGAGGAGTAGAAGGAGGAAGTGCAGCCAGAGAGAGAGAGAGAAATGGAATATAAATATCAAAATGGGTGCTAAAAATAAAACCTGACTTGGGCCAAGAGCTCATTTTACTGTTATTAGCCAACTACTGGTGCTTAGTGTTCGGTGCTTGGGTGCTATGTGCGCTCACTACAAATTTATTCTGGCCTGGTGCTGGCGGCTGTCGGCTGGCGGCTGGCTGCCTGCCTTGCCTGCCGTCAACTGGTTTGCCAGTTTGCCACTTTGACTGCCTTTGCATAAGCACCTGTTTCCTTTGGCCACCCCGGCGTCTCTCTAATGCCATGCCGTGTTGCCGTGCCGACGTGCTGCGGTGCTGCCGTCTCCATGTCGCCGCTGAAAGCCTAGGAAAGAATTTCAAAACGAGTTCGCTGCCCAAGTCTTTTGTTTTGCATAAAATATGAGCAATTGACTCACCGCATAAAGCTCACTGAATAAAACAGGCAAGGCAGCGGCACAGCCGGAGAGCAACGGAGAAACGGAGCAACATTCGAATTCGGCATTAAGGCATTAAGGCAAATCCAAATCGAAATCGAAATCGAAAGTGAACAAACCCGTTTGCGTGACCTTTACACATTAATAATTGTTAGCACATCTCCCAGCAGCATCTCAGGCAGCTGGAGATCGCAAGAAACTCATAGATCTTACAGGAAAAACCGCTTAATTAATTAAAACTTAAATTCAAAATTAATGAATGAATCCTGTATAAATTGCCGCCCAATGAGAACCAGTTTAGGATTACGGATTCATCCATTTCCAGATAAATGTGGTTATATGGATTTTTAATTATGAATTCAGCTCTTGCCATCTGTTTTTTTTTTCGTTGGATTATTAGTTTTTTTTTCGTTATCTGTAACTGGAAATCAACTTTTGATTTTATTTAATCAAAATTTATTCTGAAATGTGTGTGCAATAAATTGAGGCGGCATCTATAATCATTATAAATATGATATGCGTATATTTCCATAAGTTTCCCTTGGCATCACTCCTCACCGCTCCTCTCCAGCACACACATTCGAGTATTTACGACTTCAGGTTCTGTATGGGCATAACCCGTCCAACCAGACTGGAACTGAGGCTGTAGCAGCAGCAGCAGCCTTGCCCCGGGGATTCACCAGCTCCTCCTCCCAGCCAGAACTGGCCTCGAGGGGTACTAGATGGTGCGGAGTTAGATTCATGAACAAATATCCATTAGAAGGATAAGGGGATGGTTTAATTAGGGAAACATAAAACCCAGATCTCCTCGTTCTCTATGATATTTTACAAAATAAAAATAATAATATAGAAATTAAGAGAATCTCCAGATCCCCTTTCTTCCCCCGATTTAATATTAATCCTCCTCCATTCCTCCTTCCAGCTGCCTGCTCTTCATTGTCTGCACCTTGTGCTACAGCCTGGTTACCGCCCAGGAGGAGGGCGGTCCTGCCGCCGTATCGCCGGCCAAGAGAATTGCCGCCCTTCGTCGTCCCGTGGGCAAGGCGGCCAAGACAACCACCACAACGACACCGGCGCCAGCGCAGGGCGATGGTGCTGGCGAGGGCGAGGACTACGACGAGGAGGCCGGCGAGCACGGCAATCTGGGCGAGGATGGTGACGAGGCGGCATTTGCGGCCAGCTCCACCACCAGCACCACCACGGAGGCCCCGAAGAAGGTCGGTCCCGTCATCCGGCCGTTCCGCTCCAACGATGACTTCCTCAACTCGCTGAAGCGCCGCCAGGCGAACGCCAAGAAGCATCGCGCCGAGAAGCCGCCCAGTCCCAGCAAGCCGGCCAAGAAGAGCGACGAGTCGAACTCTTCCGGCGAGCAGGAGGAGCCGGCGGCCGCGCCAGCACCTGCCCCAGCATCCAGTCCCGCCAAGGGCTACAAGGGCAACTCGGCATGTGAGTGGGAAAAGGGTTTGGTTTTATTAAAGTCATAGGAATTAATTTAAATTTCATATATAGGATGCCAATAGGATTATTTTTTAATTTTTTTTCATTAAATCTTTTCTTGCTAAGAAACTTATCTCAATTTATCGAAGAGTATCGTTGCAATAATCGATTATTATTATTTTAATGCTTAGCTTCGCTTTTATTGCCATTAATTCTTGGTTTTCAACTCTGGAAACAATTTATAAAGTTTGTTTTAACAAAATACAATCAAATAGTTACCATTAAATGCTGGAAAACTTAGAGAAATGCCGATTGATCATGAAAAATATATCGAAATAGTCGATTTTGATAGTGATAAAATTCGATTAATTAAATCTTACTTTCCCAATACTCATTTAAGCCTTAGTTCTTTCTATAAATTAAAAAACAGGATTCCCGGTTAGCAGAATAGAACAAGTAATAAGAATTTTATGAAAACCTTGATTTTAAATAAATAAAAATTGTTTATATATTTATATTTTAACTTACAATTCTGACCAAAATTTCCTTCCTCCTTCCATGTCGCAGTGAGCCGTCGCAAGCTGTCCAAGCCCGCCAAGGCGACGTCCGTGGAGCCCGTGGAGGATGCCGCCGCCGAGGAGTCGGAGCAGCAGCAGAAGGAGGAGACGAAGCCCAAGCGCCCCATCGGTGCCCGTCTGGCCCTGCGGAAGCGCAACTGAATCCCCGGGTCTCCGAACTGAACCCGTCTCTAATCCCAGCTCCTGCCCCCCATTATCCCTTTGAATCATATGGCTAGCTATTTGGCAGCCCGATCTGCCCTTTAGTTCTTAGTTCGCAATTGATTTTTTGTGTATGTAATATATATGTAATTTTATGTTGTAAACAAAAGACACACACACAAAAACAAAAACAAAAACAAACACAAACACAAGGCACACCTCAAACACCCACAAGGCATACACACGCTCTCACACACACACGATCCCAGTCCCATCCTCCATGTCCTGGTCCACATACGCCCATATATCCCACGATATATGGATATATGGAGCGCTATCTCTGCCGGGACACAATTATGTATTCTTCACAATCATCAAACAATCAATCAATCAATCAACCAGTAATAAAAACCACGAAATCAAAGCAATCGCCTTTCAATCAAATACAATTATGTTTATTCGTTAAATTATAATTACACGGGGTTAAAAACCGAATTAAAAAAACCGAAAAACGGAACAGAGGAGGATATATAGTTAAAATTTTCGAAATTGGGAATGTTTTTGCATATATCTTGGGTTTGTTTTGAATGTATATCGAGTCAAGTTTAAAGTTTATTTTCGCAGGCAGACAGGCTGTCCTCTCTCTCTATCTCTCTCTTCCATTCGAGTTCTGTCTCTTTCGTTTTCGCTTTCGCGTTCGATTCCGTTTCCTTCGTTGTTTCGCTTCGCTTAGATTTAGGTTTGTTTTTATAAAAAATATATGGGTAAATACATATATATATCTATATAGTTTAACATATCTCTCTTAGCGTTTATATTGTTTATTGTTTAAGTGTATATGTATATATTCGAACAATGTTTTATGGGCTTTTTGTGTATTAAAAAAAAATAAAAACACGCGCGCACGCACAAGAACAGGGAGAGAGCAACATGAAGGCATATTTCTATATATAAAAACGTGATTCAGACTTCCAAGCCGATCTCGAGTCGCTTCTCAGGATGTATTTCTGATATCTTTACGGACTTTTGTGGTTTTTAGTTTCATTTGAAAGGCACATGGCGATCTCCAAGGGCAAACTCGTCTCCGGCAGGGGTCCGTGTGATCGGTTGCTTGGTTGCTCCGGTGCTCGGCTGCTCGATGATCCAGTCAAGCGGTCAAGTGGTGTCGTGGTGCTGAAGAAGAGTGTGGGGGCTAAAAAGCAGGTATATGCTGGCTTAAATGACTTTACAACGTTTCGAGCGGGGGAATGTGGGTGTAAGTACAGTTGCCTTCAACTGATTGTTAATACTAGAAGAGTCCAAGGCCTAGTCCAAAGCCTAGTCCAAGTCCTGGTCCAAGTCCTAGTCCTAGTCCTAGTCCTAGCTGCAACTACGGATGGTGTCGCGTATTGCGCATCAGCGGCACCAGCAGCGACGGCGGCCCCGCCTGGCGCAGGAAGGGATGGGCCAGCAACTCGGCGGCTGTGGCACGCTGCGCCGGATCGCGGACCAGCATCCGGTCGAGGAAGGACTGCAGGCGCGGCGACACCTTGTGGGCATTCTTCAGATTCGGCGGCTGCATGTCACGAATGCGTCGCATCGCCTGCAGCGGCGGCTCGTTGAAGAAGGGCGGCTCCCCGTCCACCATCTCGATGACCATGATGCCCAGCGACCAGATATCCACCTCCGGGCCGTACGGCAGACGTGATATGACCTCCGGCGACATCCAGTACGGTGTGCCCACCAAGCTCTTGCGCTTGGGCAGCTCCTGGGATACCTGGGCGCAGAAGCCAAAGTCCGACAGCTTCACCCGTCCATCGGCGGCCAGCAGAATGGAGTCCGACTTGATGTCGCGATGGATGACGCCCTAAGAGACAGACAAAGAGAAAGAGAGAGAGAGAGCAGGGAAATTGGTTAAGAGTTTGCTCACAGTTTGCGGTTTTCCACCTCCACCCACGCAGGCCCTTTCTCCCAGCCACTTATCGCATTACCAACAACGTGGGACACAAGTTGCACAAAAGAAACCTGGTTAACCTGGCGGCTGGTGGTTGGTTAACCCACCAAAGACCGCGGGGGTTCTTAGGGGTTTTCAAACTCTCAAAGGTTTTCAAACAAATAAATGTTATTTTATCCAAAATATTGATCTTGAGAGCTCATAGTCATTGTTCTTTGCTATTTAAATTAGGTTAATATATAAAAAATAGAGATTAGAAGCTTTGATTGATGATTTCTTGCAATTCTTAACTCCAAAGTCTGCCTGCTGGAAACTTAAGCAAATCATATTTATGGCTAAAACTGTGCCTGGAACTCTAGGGACATATTTTCTATTACTTTAGCTACATGGTTCTTGATTGATCTGAGACTAAAAATCTCTCTTTTCAGTTCAAAATTCTAGCAAAAACCAAATAAAAACCAGAATAAAACCCTGAACTAAAAGCTGAAACCCTCTGAGCAAGTTCTTTGCGCTTTTTGGGGTAGGGCAGGCACGTCCGAGACTAGATCCGATTTCACTCGCCGGATTTTTGGGCGTGCGACTCCACTGGTCGCCCCACTGTGCGTGCAACGAAGACGAGACGACGGTGACAACATTTAGAAATTGAAACCCAAGCGACGTCGCGAAAGCGGAGGGCGAAGAAAGCGCCACAAATGGCAAAGGTACAAAGAATCGAAGCGAATGTACAGAGGCAGAGGCAGATGTGGAGGTGGAGGTGGCGACGAAGGGCAGTTGCCCGACAATGA
>JAEIHY010017260.1:0-11034 GCA_018904565.1 Drosophila tsacasi | reverse complement strand
GTCCGGCGCTGACCGAAGCATCGGCTAATGTCCACTCATTAGGAGCCAATTCCCTTTCTCCCGACTTGTTTTTTTGTTTTTTGGGCGCTCTGTCTTCCGCTTTTGTTGCAAAAATACATTTTAAACAAAAGCCAGATACAGAGCCCTGGCAGGAGCCGGAGCAAGAGAAGAGCCAGACCCAGACCCACGCAGAGCGTGCAGCCAAGCGTATAATTAATCTGTTGGCATTAATTGCGGCAACGGCTGTAAAACCGCATCGCCAACGGAAACGCAGCCGTAGTGCGGACCTGGCAACGCGCGGAGAAAGGCCCGGCTTTATTTCAACGCTCGCAGCGGGGAGATAAACTAGAGCGGGTACTTTTCCGCGCTTAAATGTCATTCGAAGTTAGTCAAGTGTGGCAGGCAAATATAAATCTGCCGCCTGCCTGCGCCTGCCGGCAAGGGGCATCGGGTATTGAGAGGTCTGCGAAGTGGGTCAGGGCGGTCCGAGTCCGATTGTGCCAACTAACTGCGCTTTAAATGGCGTTTAAGCCTGTCGGAGAACAGATGTGCCGAGGCTCCATCTGGCCAGGGCGACCGTCCGGCTGTCCGACTGCCTGACTGTCTATCCTGCTGCCGTAATTAATTGCTGACCAAGTTGGGCACACGCCAACACATTCTCACCTGGCAGGGCCCTAGATAAGGGGCGAAACGAGTGCACAATTTATAAAAGTCAACACTTGAACACGTTTCGGCTTTCCTGGGAAGGCGAGCAGCGCCGCCCACCGACTCGATCTCGGGCCAGGTCACTTCATTTTATTATCAAGCGTATTTCTGCACGTAATTGTTTTGACGTCACTCTGCAAATTGTCCTTTTTGCCGTGCTCCTGCTGCCGTTCTGCTGTGACCTCAGCCGATGGTATCGGGTACTGTCCCACTGGTTCATTAACCCACGGAATCGCTATTAATTTCCATGTGTCGAGCCAGGGATCTGAATGGTTGTCCGACACGCTGCAAACACCTGCAAGTCGATCAATGGGTTGTCAGTCCCGCTCCCAATAACTTACCGGGCAATCGATGCGAGCCTGGCGCTACCTGAAAATAGAACCAACAGAAAAGGAAACATAATTAGTGCTTGATCAAAGGGGCTCCTGTCGAGGATTCTTGGGTGCGAAGAGTGGGCCTCGAGGCGGAATCCGAGACTAGTTTCCAGCTGCTGTTGTGTTTGCAACACACTCCCTTCACTGCCGAACCCGACGCAGTCAGGACACCCACCCAAACCCAAGCCCAGTCACACATTTGCCCCGAAAGAGAGGACGTTCTCGCTGATTGCCGCCTGCTGAGTCAGGCAGTCAGCCTCGTCGTCAGCACTTTGCATGCTATTGACATTAGTCGAGGCCGGGGTGCGAGTCCGTCTCCGAATCTGAATCGGAATCTGAGTCTGAGTCTGAATCTGAATCTGAACCGGAGTCAGAGGCTGTTCCGGGCCTTTTGTCTGGCTTAAATGCAATCAATGCGGCCTTTAGGGAGACGATGTGGAATCGGAGGTGGTGCCTTTAATCTGAACGTCAAGCGTGAGTGAGTTCACCTATCAGAGATACTCACTCGCGGCACTAGAGACTCTCTGCCAGAGCTATTTCAATTAATTATGGAAAACGTTCTAGGGAAAAATGATATAAATTAATTATGCTCGCCTCGCCAGTCCTACGCACGGGAACCTAAGGCAACAAAGCTTTAGCGGAATAATTAAAAAAGGACACCCTGGTCCAATCCGAAAAAGTAATTATTTGACTCTTCCCTCCGCTCTCATCCCATTCCCATTACTTTGCCGCCGCTCGGCCCGTCCTCTCGGCTGCCGGGACAGAAAACTTTTGCAGCGAATTAAAATTAATGAAAATAAATTTTCAGAATTGTTTTCAACCCCTTTTCGGGGTACAGGCCGGTGAAGTTGACTCTTGAAAATGATTTGAGAGTAATAAAGCAAAGAAAAGCAAAGCAGGGCAGGGGCCGCCGAGTCCTGGCGGGTCCCTTCCGACCTCCGGGGCCGTCATTCCCCTGAGGTGCCCTGGCACATGAAAGCACTTAAGAAATTTAGTTCTTGTTCCCAATCTTGTATTTGAGGTCACAGGGTCTGGGGGTCGCCGCGACCTTTCCCTCGTCCGTCTTGTTTGTTTGGCCGATCAGAAATCTTGCAGGCGCCTTTGACTTTGCCTTCCAAAGGCAACAGCCTTCCGCCGTCCCGTGGGGAGGCCGTTGCCCTGTCTAATGCTAATCTTCGAGCCGATTTGGGACGGCATCAAACTAATTAAATATTCGATTAGCGAGAGAGCTGGCGGGACGATGGGTGTCGGACGAACTGACAAATTAAAACCCATTAATATGCTCTCGCATCGCGTTTCATTATGCAGGCTTGGCCGGCAAGGTTGCCGCGTTGCTTGGTTGTCAGAGGTACATTGGTTTAGGTCCAGTCTCCAATCTCTCGTCTCCCGTCTCCAGCCCGATCCCTATCCCACATCCAATCCCCGGGTCCCTTTCGCTTTTCTCGCGCTTCGTGTTGCATACACTTTTAATGCGGCCACGGGCAACTGCGCGCTGCCATTTGTTTATTTAATTAAGCTCATTAAATGGCGGCTACTTTGAGCTACAGCTTTTCGCCGAGCTTAGGCTGTCCATATGCTGCCCAGCAAACACACCCACACCCTCGTCCACACTCACACCCGCAGCCAAGCCCACGCCCGCGGGCACACACATGCATAATTAATGGGCGGCTTGGCGGCCTCATCTGATTATGAGCATATTGAGCTTTGTTTTGGCCATATTGTGCTCGCAACTGGAAGCCCCGACGCCCTTGGCAACTGTTTTGAAAAGATTTTGTATTATCCCTTTTAAGCCGCCTCGACTGACATTTAAAACGCCTAATTAGCTGCGGGCCCTGTCTCTTGCCGCTTGCCGCTCGCCACTCGCCGGCTGATCCCATTTTAGGTCCTAATGAAATTATTGGAGCATGTCTGTCATGCATCCGAGAATCCAATCCATGGCATGTACGGCCATCCATCCGAGCCGGCTTCGACGTCCTGGGCATAGAATGACCGCTTATTATGGCCAGCTGCAGACAAATTTAATTTATTCAAAATGAGACACAATGTGAGCTCGTGTGTCCTTGGCGAAATTTTGAGTGGCCGGAGCCGTAGCCGTAGCCGTAGTCGGAGCCAGAGCCGGAGCCCTAATGTGCCCAATTCGAGATGCCGCCCGTATCCATGGCAATTTTCATGCATGAGCACACCTTGGAGTGGAGTGTTATTTAAAAAGGAGCAGCATATCCTTGACCAGAGCAAGTGGCCCCACTGGCACGGGCAATTTCATTTGAATTGTGAAAGAGCCCCTTTTTATGCCGGCGATTATTTTATTTTTATTTATGTGGCCCCGGGATGGTTAGGCTAGGTGCTAGGGTCCCATAAATAAGTGCACTTCCTGCTTGGGGAGCGCCGCCTAATCCTCTTGGGGTTATTGAACTTTACGAGCTCGGATTACATACCGCAGCCGGAATGAGTGGCAACGGGTCTGAAAGGGAGTGAGAGCGGTAGCCGGGCTAGAGATAGGTCGGACCCTCGGCGATTTATGTGCCTACGTGTGACTGACAAGTTTATGTTTTAATTTTTCTCGAACTCATAAATTTGAGGCGGTTCTGGGAGATTTAAAAATGGGTGCCCTGAACTGCGATATAAATACGCAGGCTCCGCAAGTGGATCCGCGCAAAAGACCCAACTGAGTTATGAGCTAGAGACCCTGAAGGAGGGGTTTATTGAAATGTGTGTCGAATTAAAGCCCGACTTCGACCCGCAACGGTATTTTTATACCCTGCTTCCCAGGCGCCGAGTGGGTCCTTTGAAAAGTGCTCCGTAATGGCATTATCCACACTCGGGTGCCTCGCGGCCCATGCATCGATTTCCACTATTTGACTTGCTCCTCCTCCGCGCGTCCTGTTTATTTTGGGAGTCCAAACAGTACTCCTCGCAGTTGGCCCAGACTTCAGCCATTAAATGAATTATGCCTGTGCGAGTTGGGAAAGCAGGATGCCAGGATGCGAGGATGCCGCTTTCCCCTTTGCGACGAGTTTAAAACTTTTTGTTTATCTAAACAGCCAGTGGGCGGGGCCGCTGCGTGCAGAGCGGGTGAAAATGACCTGCACGGGCCAGGCCTCCTGCCTCACTTGCCTAACTTGCCTCACTTTGACGTACTCTACTTAGCCCAACTTGGCTTTTCGCCTGGGCCAGGCCGGCTCGTCGGTGCCAGAAAAAGCCTTTCAGCGCCGAGGCTTTAAAGCGTCGGAATTGAATCGCCGAGCATGTTGTTTTTGCGTTTCCTGCCGTGCACTTTGCCGGCATTTATCGCTGGCACTACTGGCTACTGGATACTGGATGCTGGATGCTGGGAAGTTCTGCTGTTGCCCTCGCCTCTGCTGCCTCTGCTGCCAAGTTCTCTGCTCATTGTGCCGGAATGACCAATTTTTGTGATTTTCAATTAAGTTAACGGTGGGAGAGCGACCTGCCACGGACGAGTTGCTGCCCCTCCTCCGATTGCTTGTATTTTTGTAGCAGCTCAAACAGCTGCCGGCTGCATTTTTTGCCCGTTTCGAGCTCGGGGCCGGCTCCTGCTGCAGCTTCGCCGATCCGTCGCTCCTTGGGCGCCCGGCGCCATTAGCCTGGAAATTTATCTACATGCACTTGACAGGTGGCTGGTGGGCACTGACCAGGAGGAGAGGAACAGCTTGATTTAGTTGGGGCAGGCGGGCTGCCACATTAAATTGGTCCGCCACTCGACGTGGCGTCCAGTCCTGCACACGGACACCTGGACATGGGACTGTGGACACTGGACTTCAGACTCTGGACAGCGGACATGGGACGGTCCGAGGATGCTTACGGGCAATTGTGCGCCCGGCTGCTGTGTGGTCAGCTAAGTGCTCGCTGCTAAATTGGCTTAAATTCAATAAGTTAATGGCAGCCCGGCCTCCGCACGTCTCCAGACAGCTGCAAGCGGTCGTCAGTGCTCGTTGCACCCAATTTCATTTTGCATGTGGCAAGTGTTTACTTTTGGCGGCTCCCATCGGCTCTGATTACTTTGGCCATTTTGGGCTGGGCGGTCTTGTGGGCCGACTGGTAGCTGGGAAGCACTCTGACCTGTTGTCCGCAATAAGTCAGTCCACTCTGCTGGGCAAACAAAAAATGTATCACGAAAATGAGTTCACTCCATTTGCTGCCGTCGCCGACAAATAGAATCGACTTCGCATGCCATTTGTCCCTGTCAGCTCCCAATTTGCGATTGACAAACGATGTGCGCTGAGGAGCTGGCTTCCTGGAGTCCTGGAGTCCTGGAGTCCTGGGAAGTGCGCAACAGTCATCGCCGCTTAGCGCCATCAACATTATTTAATACAAGTTATGTCCCGGCCTAAGGGCGGTTGCCGGGCAGGGCCAGGTGAATATAAAACACACGTGATCTTCGGCCGGGAGTTCGACGGTGGAGGAACCCTTTTAAGATGTCAGGTTGCGTTCATGTCCGGGCCGCCTGCGTCTAATGAACACTGACGCCAGCACTGACACTGAATCGGGTGGTGGGGGGTTGGGTCAATCAGCTGCGCCCCTGCGTGGTCGCCCTTCTGGAGCGCCTGGACCGGCTACGCTTGTTTTCATACTCAATTAGCCTTGACAGTGATTAATACTGACCGTAATTTCATTAAATCGCCTTTTGATACGACTCCCGTCCCATCAAGCGGGCTTCGACATCGGGCCAGGACATCGAAGCCATCGGACCGTAGGCTGGGGCCTGGACATAACTTCGTTACATCTTCGATCCGCATGCAGGTTCGACGCCATGAGACGCCATATGCCCCACTGCATATGGGGATTATTTTGTAGTGGGTAGCAGACCTTTAGCCCTTAAAGCCAAAAATCGTAAATTTTAAAATATAAAATTGGTTGCATTTAGACAGAGACTTATTCCATACCAGAAAACAGGCAAATAGGCTTTTTTATAATACAATATATTATATTTAGATTCGTGCAAATATATTTATCCGCTTTTAGAACGTTTAGATCTTCTCCCTAAAATTGTAATTAAAGTTTCGATAAATAGGAACTCAAAAGAATTATCGAGTATAAGAAGGGGAATGATTATAACCTATCAAAAAGAAGCATCACCAACGACTCATTGGCAATGGCGTATTAATAATGTATTAATCCGCAATGTAGGATAAGGAAAATTACCGAAGACGCCGTCCAATAACAGATTATTGACGTAATTAAAATGCCCCTTGTGACTTACGTTGCGTAAAATGGGCCTCGTCACGATTGCTTTCATTAACAACACATTTTTTGCCTTCTGAAAAAGCATTTTATGCGAGCAAGGTTATATTCTTTAAATTTTCCTTTGATTAAAATATATTAAAATATGGTATGCCTTTGACTTTATTTGTCTTTTCAAGTTTGTTTACAAACAACGTAAGCCTTCGTGACCTATTTTATAATGTACTCTAACTTATTTTATCTTACTGGTTCCCAAACGAAATTTCTAACAATTTTGTTTAAAACATTTTGCAGGTGAATTTGATCGATGTTAGTTTTGTACTTGACTGTTTCAAACACTTTTAAGCCAAGCCTCGACTAGAATAATTTAAGTCACAACACTGATTCGATTTTGGGCTTTACAGCTTCGTTTATATAAGCAGCTAGATCGGCATTGGAGCTAGCTTCCCGGGTTGCTCTTGAGGAATCACGTTCGAGGCATCATAAGACGGAAAACCAGCACCTGCGCCCACTTGCCGTGGTCATGGCACTAGGGATTCCTTCCTGGCGCCAATAGACGGCCGTATGTGTGCCTTAAATGTGATATAATAATGTCGACCTGCTGCATATTTGCTCTTGTTAGCTGTCAAAATAATTGACATAAAGTGGCATGTGTCTTCGGCATTGTTATTTACGAGCAGTACACGCATAAGCGGACACCGTAACAAAGAAGCCATCCACACCCACAACTATAAATAAACGGAAAGGTGCTGACGTGCCACCAAGGGCAAAAGGAGTCGGCAACCTGGCTTGATTCCCCACTTTGGCCCATTTCTTCCCAGCGTGCCTAGAATTTATTTAGCCCGGATAAGGGGCCAGGCCACTCGAAGTGCGCTGCTCGTTTCTCGGGGCTGGCATAATAAAGCTGAGGAGAACTAATTTATCAGATATTTCCGCAATTTCAATAGAATTTTCTTTAATTTCGTGGCTCAGCGGCGGTGTGGCGTCGCTCTGCCGCTCACCCATCCACAAAAATTTCACTCAAATATATTATTCACTGGCTGACTGAAATATTTATTAATGAAATTGCTCGACGCTGTTAAATATTTAGCTCCCGTGCATAAACAACTCCCGGAATATGTCCAAGTATTTTTGACTGACACGACTGCCGTCTTCTCGCAATGCCCTTATCCTTTGCTGGAAATTCGCACAGTTCACTGTCATCGGCAATTTCGGGTTCATCAAAAATTTAGCAGATGATGCGGCCCAGCAGAGCCAGTGAGCAGAGCCCCAGAGCACTGGCAGCCGGAGATGTCAAAAATTCTTGGCGCAAAAGTTGGTTAATGGGCATAAATGTGGCAACACACGCTGACAACGACTAAAGAATGAACACTTTAATGCGCACACAGAGCACCACTGTGTGTGTACACGCAGAGGAACGTGGTGATATCGATATTTCCTCGACTCGAGTTGCCTCCTGGCGCGACTCCATCTTTTGGCGCTCCACTTCGCTGCAGCTCTGGGGCTTGCGAGCATTATTAATAAGTACGTAAGACGCTGCGTATACGTGACATTTACGGAAATTTGATTGAAAAATATCGAACATACTTTTCGCCACTTTCTCGAGGCGGCTCAGCTTTTCCATTTGATGCGAGGGACAATATGAGCTCTCGTATGCCAATTTTTGCCTCACGAGGCGAAGGCGCGGCAGGAGAAGTCCGTAAGGCACGTATCAGTGTTATGTCATATTTCACGGAGCGGTTCCCCGGTCTCCGCTCTCCGCTCTCCACTCTCAACTCGTCCCTCTTTGACCGCCTTCCAGCAATATGCGAGTGCGTGTGTGAAATTATAGCACGTGTGTGCGAAATTACGTGTCTCCTGAAAGGGTAAACGACGCCCTCCGCCGCCCGCTGCCCGGGACATCGAGTATCCGCCGGAGTGGCTTTGCAGCGCTGCAGCCTCGCTGACAGCTCACAGATTTGCAGCAGCAGTTGACATTGATTCATCAAAAATTAATCGAATTCCCAGTCTGTGGGCCTGCGTCAAACTGTCAGCTGTCAAGTAGGGCCAACTAGCCCGCCGGCCCCTGAGCCCCGTCCCCGGCCGCGATCTACCTCGGCACCTACTTCGGTCTCGCACACGTTTCGCACATTGCGTAATCCGCTTAAAACAACAATTCGTAATGGCATCGACAGGCGGCAGAGCCGCAAAAAGCCGCCTGTGGTTGACGGTCGTGAGTGGTGGCCGTGCCCACGATTGTTGTCGCACTATAATGCGGCTGTGGAACTCAAAGACCTCTCATAATTGGAATTCTGGCGCAGCGCAAATACTCCTAGTTTGCGATGCCGGGGGCTGTTGCTTTGTTTCTGATTTGATTCCTGACCTGCACTGGCGATGGCATTCCATGTGCCATTAATTGCGCAGGACACGGCAGGCATTGTGTCTGCATCTGTATCTGCATCTTCATCTGTCTGTGGCTTTGCCCTGCCGGGGCCTTTGTCAGCCCTGACAGTTGGCAATCTGACAGCAGCTTTTATTTTATGCCCGGCTTAAGTGCGGCTTTGTAATTCTGCTTTTATCAGACCCTGGCCTGAATGCCCTTGCTTTGATCCTGCCTCGGATCTGTCTTGGGATCTGGCCAGCTGCCAATTTCCGAATGCTTTCCGTAAGCTCCTGGTGATTCCTGGTCAGTGGTTCATCATTTCAGATCCGTCACGAGTGCAGCAATTTGTTGCACATTGCTGGGGCTCTTCGCTGCTTTGCCAATCAATTGCCTGTTCCAGAGCGAAAGTGAAATGTATCTGCCACTAATCCAGCCAGCTGTAAGGCAATAGAATTTGTAGAAATGAAGACAGCTGGACTCTGGCTCAAAACACGTTTGGCAGTTCCCCATTTATTAAGTGTCGAGTGGGTTACACCTCGGGGCCGGCACATACACACTTATCAATCGCAGTCGCGGCCCTTTTGACGAATGAGTGTTGATGTCCCGGGCCAGCCGCAGCCAGGCCAGGTGTGCTCGGGCCCGCAAATGAGCTCTCCGAACCAGATTTGCGGACACAAACTTTCGGCCAGCTGGGTAACCAGAAACCCAACCTCGGCCAAGGTCCGCCTGGCAAATGGAGCGTTCTTTGTGCGTTTCAATAAATGAAGCGTGATTGATTACGGGGAAAAGTTTTTAGGCAAATTTTCATGTTTATGACACCCTCGAAGGGCTGCCGACAGGAGCCCCCCGGTCTGTGGGAGCGCTGGGCAGGAACAACAGGGCCGTGCCACTGGACAGGTGTACGTGGAGGGATTGGGGCATTTGTTAGTGTTTATTGTTTGAATT
Source organism: Drosophila tsacasi (assembly GCA_018904565.1). NCBI lineage: Eukaryota > Metazoa > Arthropoda > Insecta > Diptera > Drosophilidae > Drosophila > Drosophila tsacasi. The sequence continues at coordinate 1,449 of JAEIHY010017260.1, read as the reverse complement.
TCGTGTATCTTTGTTCAGCTGGCACTCCCCGGGCGCCCTGCCGCCGCCGCCACACCGGCTTTCCGGACTACCTGACTAGCAACCCTCCCCGCCCCTTTCCTCGTCGTACATGTCGGCTGGGAAAATATTTTGTCAGCCATTTTTATGCAAATGAAATAAATTTTGCATAAAAAGTCAAACATCAACAGAGATTTATGACTTGCTGAAACTTTAGCATAATTTCATAAATATTTAAACATTTTCATGTGCTGTTGCAGAGAGGCGGCCGAAATTATGCACAAGTTCGAGTACGCCGGCCAAAGGAAAAGGATGATTATGTGCAAATATTTGCGCTTATTATGCGCAGCCCTTGTTTGGCCCCGAATTGAAATGCCATCGAGTGACCAGACGTGCTGCCCCGAAAAAGAGGAGTGCGGGCAAATATCCCTTTTAAGAGCACTCCTTCTTCTTTTCTTGCACAAATCACCGGGCCAATCAATGTCCCAATGTCCAATGTTACAAAATACGTTTTTTTGTGAAAGCGTTATGTAACTTGGATACATTTCTTGGTAAGAACTCCTTAGAGAATATTTCTGGTAGTTATTACAGAAATAAAATGTATCTAATGGAACCGAATTAAATAAAATGAATACATCTTTTGTAGGAGAATATGACTAGATAAGCAACAAGAAAGGGAGTTTCGTTCTAAAATAGAAGACATAGTCAGCTAGTTTAAACAAGTTGCTGATAAGAATATTACTGACTATTTACTCTTGGTTTAAGAGCCTCGGAAAGAGGGCATCCGCAGGATGTACATACCTCCACAACATTTTTCCCATTTAACTAGTTCAGCTTTAGGGTCCTGGTATCTTAGGGTTAATTTACTCTAACGTGCGTTACCTATCGATATCGAAGGAAACGCAAAAACGTATAATGGGTGTTTCTAATACGTTTGAAAGTAAAATAAAATTGACGAAGATGAGCAATTTGAACAATGACGAAAGCCTGATATTATCGGCCATGGAGCGGCAACCTTTGAGGACCTGTACAACTTTGTTCCTATTGCTGGAAGATACTTCTTTTCTTCAATTCTTTTTCTTTGGAGAAGCCAATTGGGATTGCCCCTTACTCCTTGGGATCCTCGACGGAATACTTGTAAAGCGAATCTCTGGCGCACCCGGAGCAATAATGTCCAGGATTTTATTGGAGCATTGCCAATACTTGGTTACGAGTATCCACCAGGATTCCGTTGAATTTGAAGACATTGGGAGCAATCTATTCAATTAACTTGGATAGGAAATACAAAGGAAAGTTTTGAACGCATTGGGCACGCGTTAAGCCTACATTTTCTAGCTGAAACCATTAAATAAAAAATTATAATAAAATAAAACTAATAATTATTAGTTTGCACCATTTATTTATTATACCATGTACCGTAGGTACAAAGGTATATTAATTTTGTGCAAATGT
>JAEIHY010017259.1:0-12659 GCA_018904565.1 Drosophila tsacasi | reverse complement strand
CCTACGTTTCGGAATTAAAAACTTGTTGTTGCCTACTTTTTGGAGCTTCCCATACACAACGCCCAACTTGGGCCGCCTTTTCTATTATGATAATTGCTGTTGTCTTAGGAACTTTTCACTCATAACAAACACTGGGAAAAACTTGGCAGCAGATTTATGGCTGCCTTCAGCTGCAGGCAACAGCATGGAGTGGGTTTTTCCGGAGGCAATGTGGGCTTGAGGGGCAGACAAAAGACTAAAGTCAAGACCCGGTGCCCCACCTCCGTCGGGGAGTTGAATATTTTCAGCCTAATTTAAGCAAATTTAACTTGATTAACGTAATTTGTATTTTTCCTTTTTTGCCGCTTTTTGTTTCTGTTCTTTTCTTCCTTGCCAGCCTAATTAAGTTTGATGCCATTATAAATCCGTGCTAAACTCCCGTTTGTTCCTGTAATACTCGCCATAATAACAATAATAATAATAATAATCATTCGGAAGAACGGAAGGCCAAAGAGAACTAATTACTTCCGTGCGGACCTTGGCGAATTGCCCTCGACGTACCACATAGTATGCTTATAATTTGTGTGGTGTTTGCTGCTACGAAATTCGAACACTTTCCCCCAGCGAATTTGGCAGTAATAACTGACTTTCCTACTTCTTTTTTGGCCCGCAATCAACTTGGATGAGTATGCAAATTCCGCGAATTCCCATAAAATTGTGCAGCAAATTTGGCAGCCAGCGGAATTGTAATTTTTTTTTTCAATTTTTGGACAAAAGTCCCAGAAGTGTCAGCTGCTTTGATTCGCTGAAAGTAAAAGAATGTCGTGTGGCCTTTCGGCGGATGCGCAAATTGAATACTTTTACAAATTTCATTTCATTTTGTATTTCAACTTTGTGATTTCCTTCCGATAGAATCGATTTTGCGGTTGTTTACTATATAAGCAGGCTATATTTTCCGTCAGCACACAAACTTCCGACCGAGCGACTAGCTTTGACATTTAAATGCTGAATTATAGAAAATATAGAAGGGCAGAGAAGGATAAATTCATAAATTGCGGCAATTATCATAAATCAATGAGCAATTATTTTAATTTATGGTATTCACCATACACAGCTTTATAATTTAATACGATTTTCTGGATGACTAATTTTTTATATGCGTGTTGATTTAGTTGGTTTAGTCTAATTTGTTTTAAAGGATTTAACTCGATAAACAAATAGGTTAAATTTTGTTTTATTTGATGAAAATCAATGTTTGAGTCCTCTAATTTTTAGTTAAACTAAATTAAGCGAATATTTAATAAGCTTTCGTAATACATTTTGTTATTAGGTAGGTACAATATTTTCTTTGAGCTATTTAAGATTTAAAAGACTAAGATTACTGAATCTGTACAAATTAGAATTAAATATGTCAAGCTATAATCTTTTTCCAAAAATAAGACATCAAAAAGCTCTGCCATCCATCGAATAAATTATTAAGCAAGTTCTGTTAGCAAATTAGGAACATTACATAAATTGTCATCAATTATAGTTCACCGTTCGGTAATTTCCTGTTCTGCGGGGTTTCAAACAAATTGCCAGTCATTAACTGGCAGTCAGCCGCGTTTATCGCCGCACTCACAAAGGTAACTCACTCACATTAACCCGGCTAATAGTTGATGTACCACCCATGTCGCTACACAGGGGGCTTTTAACCCACGTCACCCATGCTTAACTCTGATAGTACTTGCGTTCTTGGCGCATACACCCTGTCTCCAGTTCCGAGCATTGCAGTTCACATTTACAGTCACATCTCGCTTATTATTTTTCACTGAATACTGAATATTTTATGCATGACAAGCCGGCGATGCAAACCGAATTGGCGGTCTTGCGGCTACATTATTTCCCTCGGTTTTGCTGCTCCGGTTGCCTGGATACTTGCCTTGGATTCTCTGCTCGTTTTTGGCTCACATTTCCAGCAAGTGCACACAAAATAAGAGGACGAAACCAGGGTAGAACTAGGTCTGCATCCAGCGGAAAGAACCGCATTGAGCATGGGACACGCAGGCTAACAAGTTGGGCTCGGGCCACCATGTTTATAGTTAAGGCGGCAACTTCGACTGCCACCGGCAGTTGGCAAAGTTTAAGGACAAGTTACAGCTCTGCAAGTGTCACGTAACTTAAAGGTACTCCGCGAAGGCATAAAGTCACTAAAATACTAATTTACCGGCGCGTCGAAGCTGCAGCTTTGAGTGGAACCTAATGGACTCGGTAATTAGTTTTTGTTTTAATCATTTCGACATTTTCATTTAATATTCCGATATTTTATATATTTTTGTTTTGATCCTTATAGTACTTTGTTCCAATCGATAGAAAAACTGATTATTATCAGTCTAATGAGGCAGAAAAAAACTTTTTGTTAATTGGAGCTTAAAATTTTTATATTTTGCATTTATTCCCGACTTCAGTACTTCCTAAAATGTACGACCAACGGGGTGTGTCTTTGTTTCAGTTGATTTCCTTGGCAATCTTTCTGGACAAGTCTCAGGCGAAGGTAAAAAAAACTCTATGCCGCTTAATCTGGGTCCTTATGTTTTCTCATAATTTTGTATCCAACGCTACGAGATGGGGGCCCTTATGACAAAAATTGAATGCCTAAATTATCTACCAGAGAAAATACAAAATTTAAACTGCTGGGTAAATCGCACATCCAAAAGCACTGGAACATTCACTATGGAGATATCCTTTACCGAAGACATAAACGACGCCACTGGCAATTACACGTTATCCGTCAAGCGAGGATCATGGATCAGACAATATTTATCTATACATGTGGATGTTTGTAAGATACTACGGAGCCTACAATCAAATTATGCATTAAAGATGATTTTAACCGAAATACGGAAGTCTTCAAACATTCCCTTGGACTGCCCTTTAAAAATGGTAAGTTAGTAGCTTCTGTAGAGCGTCAATGGAACAACTGAAATAGAGAAATGCTACTAATTTTTTTTGTTTTAAATTTTGTCGTTAAAGAACAAGCTTTATTATATCAAGGACTTTGCTGTCGACACAAAAGTTATTCCCAGCTATGTACCCGAACTGGACTTTATTTCCAACACCCAATTCTATCATTATAAAAAGCAAGCTGCTCAAGTAAATATCTACGGATCACTAACTCGTTCATAAACTCGTTCGATATAACTACCAGTACTTTAAATATATGGAATACTGATAGATATCGGCGTAATGAAGCATTGAAAAGGTTTTTAAAGCTTAGCTTAATAAATGTTGTGTTTTGCTTGGTTCTTCACTAAAATGTACGATCAGTGTCCATCTATGTTTCAGTGAATTTACTTGGCCATCTTTTTGGGTTGTAATCAGGCAAAGGTAAACGAAACCTAAAAGAACTTACAAATATTATATTTATGTTTTTCCTTAATTCATATTCTACGCAATAGAGCCTTTATGACAAAATTTCAAAGCTACTTCAGTTAGTTAATAGTAGCGTTTGTATTAGTATGTGGAATTTTTAGTTCCTATTAGATTAATAGTAACTCGATTCACTGACTTTTAAGCCTATTAAAATCATTCGTTCGATAAAGTTATTAAAGCAAGTAGTGATGGGAAGCGGAGTAATTATAAATATCCACGTAGGCATGAATTGACCCCTTTATTAAGCCAAAGTTTGTTTAGATTTTGTAATCAGTTTAAATTTAGATTCTCGCGTTAATGTACGGCAGTTGGGTCTCTACCTGGAAACACCTTAGCTTGGCTTTCCTACTCAGGCGATGGAAATCAAAATGACAAAATTACTGAAAAATTTAAGCTGTCATGTTAATTAAACTACAGGGGACACAGGGATATTCTCTGTAGAGGTTAGCCTTACCGAGGACTTGCATGACTTTAAGGGTCATTACCTATTGTCCATAAGACGAGGTTGAACCATTATAGACTAGTTTTCAATACTGTCACCATTTAAATTATTTATTTAAATCGCTTACCAAATTATAAATTATAAAAATATAAAGTTTTTTCAGATTATACTTTGTTGCAGTTAAGATATTGATTTTGTAGTGCATTGTTGTATGTATAATAATACATTTTATTGAATAATAATTAACCGAGCAATAAAGTAAAAAAAAAGATATATATATATATTATCAATTTTTTTCCTCAGTGTAAACCCTCTTCATATGAAGGGGGTCGCGGCCACTAGATAAGTCCGATTTAATGTTCATTGAGACTTGGCAAATGGTCCCTGTCACGAGCACCATCCAACAACGGGCCCAGAGATCCCACCTAAAATCGTTATCATCATCGGTGACAGGGACAAAAACAATGGACAGGCCACTCGCATTTTCGACACGCTCCGCAAATGAGGCCATTTTCAATTTCAGAATTTATGGAACAGAGATGGTCACGGTCCATTGGTGCTCATCCTCCTTCCGATGGCTCATTCAATTTCCCCCCTCCACGGCCAACCTGGAATTCCTTACCCCGCCGCCATCACACATGCACTTGGCAGAGCAATCGAGGGTGTTGTGTTCATAGTGATGATGGTGGCGGCGTCAGGACAATGCGTAAATGGAACTTTCCATGTTGTTTGCCATTGGAGTGGCCATTAAATTTTCATGCCTGTGTCCGAATATCTGTTTTGGCTGCAACATAGCAAGGACATTGCTTTTTCGTCCCCCGCCCCGCACTGGGGACTTGTTTTATGTTTGGTGGGTAAAAGTTAATTGAAAAATTTGTCATATGCAAATTACTCGAACTCGGTGTGCGATGGCAAGAGTAAGAGGCAGTCCCTTAAAAATGGCCAGCATTGTCTTTGCAAAATCCATACTAGGCCCTGACAGCAATTTCCACTGAGCTGGGGCTCAGCAACAGCTATCGATGAATGGATATAAACAAGCTGCTCCTGTCTGCGGCGAAAAGGAGTCGCCTTCTGTCCAAACTTAATCCAAACAATTTCTTTCGATTTTCATCCGGAATGTTACAGTCGAAGGCGTCTCAAAAAGGGTTTCTTAGCTTTCTAAATCTACTGTGCGGAAAAAACTTAAGGACGAAATGGGGTTGAGTCTCTCAAGGATATGACATGAAATGAGCTAAAAAAAGGATATTAAGCATTAGGTAATTGAGAAGATTTTAAATAAAAAGATGTAACAATTTTGAAAAATAACTGAAAGCTGAATTAAAAAGATACATATTATATATATTCATTAAATGGTTTTGTTGCATTACGTCTTTGATAAAAAAAAAATATTTTAAAAACTAAAATTGTATTGTTTTTTCCCTAAAAATTTATAGAAATCATTACATTTCTACAAGTTATTTTTTCACATTTTCCTAGATTATATATACCTTTTTTTAGAGCAAGAGCATTTCAAATTCGTTTCTCATCTTGAGCCCTTGCAACGCTTCTTGCTTTTATGTGGGCCATCCATTCTGATTGGATTTGAGTCTGGCCATAAAAATGCCAAAGCCCGATGGACACCAACCGGGGCTACAACAACAATGACAACAATTTTAGCAGGATACGCAGGATGAGGACTAATGTCGTGCGCCCTTTGTTGTGCTGTGCTGTTATCATTGGCCAAGCATCAAAATCAATAAGCGTATGAAATGCCATAAACATCAAATTCGAAAGGATGCTCTCTCTTTAAATCGACTGTGGCCCAAGCCCAAGTCCAAGCTATGCCCACTCCTATGCCGATACCCGCCGCGCTTCATCGCTTTGTAATAAACATTGACATTGCGTATATGCCGCGTGGGCGCATCACCCACTCACTGAAGTGTGTGTAAAGCCCAGACGCGTGGACGAGGTAAAACCGTCAAGTTCTTGCCATCAATAATCCATGGGAAATGTCCGAGACATTTGCCCCGATTGAAGGTAAGTCACAAGCAAGCATAATGAGCTTAACTCGAGACAAGCGTCAGGCAATTCACGAGCTTAACTGCTCCATGCATAAGAAAATGTGACGACACAGGGAGAAATTTGGGAATTTTTGTATAAAGTTTTATTAGAAAGAAATAAATTTGCAACATTTAAGAAAGAGAGTTTTATTTATAAGAAATTTGCAACTGAAATAACATTCAAGGTTTTATAAGAAAAATACCTTTTTAAGAATTATTTAAAAGCAACTCTAAATATTTTCTTTGCTGAAATATCTAGTATAAATTAAAATCCCTATTGCTATATTACTATATTTTTCCCCTAATTTCTTGCCATGTACTTTACCTTTCGCCCACATTCTTCCTTTTTTTTTGCACTCACACAAAGAGCATTAAACCTCTGGGCTTAGGGCCCAAATATAGAACATCGAACAACAATGTGCATCGCCGTTTTGTTTCTGTCAAAGTTTTTCAAGGATTTCGTTTCGGGTTGGGCGGCTGAGAGCGAAGAGCTTTTCATTTGTCGGAATTTAATTATTTGTGGCGCCTTTTTTTTTGCCCACTCGTCACCTACACACAAAATGTTAGAGCCTTTGTGTGGGAGCTTGCGATAAAACAATTAGTGAATTTGTGTGTGAGTTTGCCAAAAGCCCTTTGAGCTCACTGTGGCATTTGTCTATTCCTGATTAAAAGGGAATACTTACATAAGGTCAGTTAAATTGCGTTGAGAACGTGATGAGTTTTCTTTAAAAGGTGGGTAAGCGGTTGTAGCTATTTTTTAATGTGCTTTGAAATCGTAGACACACTCTGGGAAACTTTTGAAATGGTTACTAATGAGCTTTCAATGATTTTCAACGCAAAAAGGACATTTTCACTGGCAGTGCATGTTGACGACCATAAGTAGAGCAGCTTTAAAAATTAATTTTCATGCAGACAAATTTTCAAGGAAATGCACTTTTGTTCAGCACTTTAAAAATGTTAAAATGAACAACTGATTTTTTGTTAATAACTAAAGGTTTATTAATAAATATTAATTTGCGGGCATCGAATTTTATTCTTGCATTTGATTGCATTTAACTGTGAAAGATTTTTCGATTAAGAATTCATGACCCTTTCAGATTCATTTTTAAATTTACAAATTCTTTATGCAAATGAACGCAGCATCCTCATCGAAGAAGTAAACACACAATATAGCCCCTTGTAATTTTCCATTGAAAACAATTGAATTTTAATTGGAGAAAACCTCAAGGACATCACCGCCTCGTTGAGCGACAAAAACAGAAGCCCATTGAGTGCGAATGAAAAACAAATTAAGAGCTTAATTAACCCGGCAGAATGGCGACCGAAATAGATCCCTCATCGATCAAATTAAAGCGATGCCACGTGAATATTTATTCGCTGGCTGACTTTCCAAAAGATTGGCCCCGGACTTCCGTTTTCATTATATCCGTTTCAGTTTCTGTTTGTGTTGCAAACTTTTCAGTTATTATGCGATAGCCGTACTTGCGGCCAGCTCATTAATTCCACTTTGAGGTTGCGAAATACGAGCATTAATGGCCCAAGCGGTTAAAGTTCTTGGTCAGTTGAAAATAATTACAGGGAATAAAACATATTAAAGCATATTTAACCCGGGCTCAATCGCAAAGGACTCATTTATCTTCATAATTATCCGTACTCGCTTTTCCCAAGCGAAGCAAGGCATTCACAATCGAAGGCCCAATTTATTGGTTAAATATTTACAATGATGTGGCTTTGTCTTGATTAAGTTCACTCAATTAATCAACAGCTTAAAGAATGCTGAAGGAAACCTTGTTTTAAATGGTAAGTCGGATGTTATAATTAATTAATACTTTCACTGTGGCTGCTGCGCTTCTAAAATATTAATTTTTAAAGTACTAAAGCTTAAATTATACAGGTAAACTCACAGTAATACTGCAGAATATTAAAAATCTCAATTAATTTTATATTATTTTGCTTCATTTAATTACACAATACTCTTGCATATGTTTAGCTTACCTCTGTCAAAGTAATTATGAGAAAAAAATATGCTTTCGAGAGACGGTTTAATCAATGTTCCACAACTAATAACAAACAAATTAAACTTTTAATTTTAATTATATATCACCACTGCTTAGTACTAGAACACAGTTAATACACAAAAACACTGCCAAACAAGAAGTGTGAAAAGTGATTTGAACTCCCATGAACTCAAGGTAAAGATTTAGGAAAAATCAGATTAGACCTAAACAAATTTACTAAACTCAGTAGGATCCCATAAATCTTAAGACCCTTTTAACCCTTTTTAGAATACACTTAGAATTATTAAACAAAAATAAAGACGTAATTAGACATAATTTATTAAACCCAGAAAATGTAAAATGTCTCTTTACTGTCATCATCCAAGTAATAAAAGACTTATCTCTAAGAAAACATACATTTGAAATTCATTTTTGGCTTGAATGCTTAAGGGCTCTTGAAATTGTCTGAAAATTATTTTCATTCAGGGACTAGATTTTATTTCAAGTGCCGCGACCTAATGAAACCCGAATTCGCCTTAACGAATGGCAAACACGTTTATCAGCTGTCAGGCCGGCAAACTTTATTCAATTTAAGCGCTCGCCACGAATTATCAGTTGGCCGTCATCAGCACCAACTGGGCGAGTACCGAGAATCGGTCTTAACTCCATCGTTTAATTTGCATAACTTTCACGGAGGTTTATAATGGTTTCCTTCTAAGGGGATAACATGCAGCTTCTCAGAATCATTTTCGAATTTCCAGATTCGCTAACAATATAGTAGCTAAGAGATGGCTTTGAATGAACACACTAATAAATCTTGTAATATAAATGAATATTAACTACATTATATTTAAAGAAAAGTTAAAAAAATGTGTTATTAAATTAACTAAGCTTATATTGTTTCTAGGTTCCCGCTAATACTTTTACTATTTATTTATTTCCACACCATGTCAATTTTTTGTTTAATTTCAAAGACGCACAACTTACTTGGCCTCGTTGATGCTACCAAGATTATCGCGGTTGTCGATAATGCTGGAGAGAAGACTGACCACCTCTGTTCTGTTGAGGCTATTCAGCAGTGTGGTGTTTACGATGCTGTTCAGCTCGAATCGCCGGACTGCAAGAATTGTGCAGTTTACCAGCAGCTCGGTGTCCACGATTTCCGACATTTTCCGCGAAATTCTGGGAAAAGATGCGTTGCGTAATAATACCGCTGCTGCACTTGTGGCACATTTAATTCTGCGGCGCCATAGAAACCTTTATGGTCTGCGGCTCCTCTGAGCTGCGAGACCCTGGAGGCGTTGCACACACACGCCTTAATTACTCCGTAAAATTTGACCTTCCACTTCCTTGGCATCCGCTGCCCCGTTTGACGCTTGATCCTTTGCGAGGGTCCTTCAATGGTTTATTTTTGGTTTTTGTTTCCCCTTAACCGCTTTTAATTTGGGGGCGTAGTGCAAAGAGAAGTTGCATTACCCGCTGCATGTGGCACGTTGGCGCCATTTAGTCGACGAAATTGCCGACGCATCAGTCCATCCGTAATCACTTACAATATAACGTATACGACGTAGTGGTTGGTGGTTATTAAATTTTCACATTAAATGAAGTTTTTAGCGGATAATTATGGAATTTTTTGTTACACGAAAAGAATTATTTAATTAAATTTTTATATGTCATAATGTGGGATCAATTTTAAAATTATCTTTGTAAAGAATTTAGTTTAAATAAAAAGAATTTTTAATATTATTTTGTACGATTAAATTAACCCACATTTATTTATGTTAGTATCAATGTAATGGTTATTTAATTAAAATCGAAATACACTTAGTTAAACTCTATTTCATTGTATTTAGAGTAAACAACTTATATCAAACTCTATTACATCGTTAAATAAACATTAACAAAGTTTCACTTCACCACGTTATTACGTTTTATTAGTTGTTATTAATCACAACGCTCAATTAAGTTTTGTTTAAACTGTCACACTTTTAATTGAAGCTGCTTTTGTTTACTATTTACTATGCGTTTTTTAATGCCGTAACCATATGAAATTCAATTAAAATAGCATAAGCTAGCTTAATCAATTGGTATTTAAAATGCCGCACTGAATAATCACTTAACGAGCGTTTAAATTCGTTATTTTAATCACATTTCCACACCTATTTTTTTCATCCAGCATTTGTTTATTTTACACATTATTTGCCGCAAAACTGTGTTTTTTTTTAGCCCGTGAATTTACTTTGTTATTTTACACACACAAGGAAGTTTGACCGTTAGACGGTTTTGCTATGTGTGTTTAAAATGGCGCCCGAATTTCACCGTTAGCTGAGCGTTTCCTCCGCACGTTCTTTAGCAAGTGCCGCCGCCGACTGAGCGGGCTTTCAATGAAAGGAACTACAAAGTCGGCGGCACGATGTATGGGTAACAAGGATAACGAAGTCTCGTCGGCTACCGAAGCGTTCGGATTTTAATCCCCTAACGTTAAAAGCCTGCTTAAAAGGTTACATGAGAACGAATTGTATGTCAATATCTTAACTTGTGCAACTTTGTGCAAATCTATTTAATATAAACAACGGAATAATTATAAAAAAAAGTAAATGTTTACTCCAACTAGGGTGAACCCTCTCACTCGCTCTTTTAGTTCGTCCTGTCAACGGACTCATGTTGCCAACGAGACTACCTTATACTTATTACATCATGGTCTTTTGCTGTGTCTGCTAAGAGGATGGCGTCCTGACGCCAAGAGCAATGTAACACTCACACACACACAAAACTCTCCCCCACCCGCTTACAGGCTCAGCACAACCTGTTGAGATTGAGAGAATCCTGGCAACAACATGTTGCTGAGTGTAGCGTTTATGGCAACATTTTATATTTCAATTCTTATAAAGTCTTTATAATTCAATATTTACATTTAGATTTGTATTTTAACATTTCTGGTAAGTAAATTAAAGTTAGAATCCTTATATATTTTTAAGTGTTCTTTTATATTATTTATATTAGCAACCTTGCACCACTGACAGAAATAATTGAATACTTTTCGCGCGCAGCTTAAAGGGTATAGTTTAGGGGAGTTTTTTCTAAATATAAAATATAAAAAAGAGAAAACAAAAAAAGTTAAGCATTGTGTTGACCCCGACGTGATTTGAACACGCAACCTTCTGATCTGGAGTCAGACGCGCTACCATTGCGCCACGGAGTCAAGTTGAAATGCCCGAGCTGACTTGGGTTTATCAACTTAATTAATAATTATTCAACTAATCAAAGCTGTCTATGTATGAATGTATATAAATTAAATGATACTATTTCTGCTAATCAGCAGCATAGCTCTGTATAATAAATCTATTCAATAGATTTTGAAAAATATTATATGATAAGAAAAGATAAGAGCATTAGTTATAAATTCTCTAACTCTCCCCATGTCTATCTAAAATTAAAACGAAAAAATATTTATATGAAGCATTAAACTTATGAATATAATTTAGATATCTTAGAATTTATTATAATTTTTCATTACAAATTAAAAAGTTGTATCACTTTTGTTACTAAATTTATCATACACATCTTACAATGATAAAATCATACATCTATTTGTGACTAAGTCAAGTTAGGCTATTAATAAATCGAACAATGATTGTCACGTTTCTATTAAATGTCATCCTTAGTCCATTTTTTATTTCTGGTAAACTCAGTGTTCTGTCCCTTGGGATTTTGTAATGGTTTTTTGTTCAGTTCAACGTGCTATGCTTTCGGTATTTTGGTTTATGTCTCAGTTTCACCTTCATTTTCGGATTCGGGTTTTGCTTTCGCTGTGGCTTCTAAGTCTAGAACGAGAGATATGATGAATTACCTGTAAATTATGGCAAAGGACACGACCCACACACAATGGCCACTTCAAGGACTGTTCAAATGAACGATTGTACTTGTATTCGTATGTGTGTTGTGCGTTGGTTTGTTTGCAGTATTTTGTGTTTGCTAATGTCTGGAAATGTTTATGTCTGCCTCTCTATCTAAAGCCGCTTCTCTCTTTCTCTCTCAAACTCTCTAACCTTTGCCCCCATGTGATTATGACTGTCCATTCAAGCGGGTGCTGACACCCTCCTGGCACTCCAGGCACTTAAACACTTAAAACAAAGTTTGCTTGGAATAAAAAATTAGGGCAATATATTTATTAAGATTTTAATATAAAATTATTAATAGTATTATTACATTTTTTTTTCTCATTAATAAGTTACTAATAATTTATCAAATTTGTATATATACAAAAATATTTTGATTTTTTCGTTCTTAGTTTCTCTAAAGAATTTTCTCCCAGTGTCTTGTGTAACTATGGACCTCATTTTGGTCCAGGGCACGAACACTCTTACAGGCATATGCATTGCCATGTTTAGCTTTTTTTACGATCTTGTTTCGTTTAGTTTATAGTCCACATTTGGCACCGCCCAACGCCTTTCTCATCCCACCCATTACGCCCTAAGCATATTTCTACACATTTTCAGGGGGGTTTCCCTGCTTATATTCACGGCGATTTATGCATGTTTATTATGATAAATTTATGCGCATTTGTTGTTCTTGGGTTTTTTTATAGAGTGCGCGGGGCTATCGCCGGAGGATTCACCAAAATAGAAAGCTCTAAAAACACAGAGAGCAATCTGCTTGGATTTTTAGCGCACAAATTTTGGTCCTTTACAGCGGAGCTAAGGAAAATAAGTAGCAGTCAAAGAACCAAATTGTACGAGGGTCGTTTGATAAGTCCGTGACTTTTTGTATTTGCCGCGCACTTGCTCTAAA